>MQTX01000050.1:517459-530725 GCA_009735665.1 Angiostrongylus cantonensis
ATTTATCCAAAGACCTGTTTTCGTTTAAGACTGGCCATTATCATACTGGTCCACTTTGTTGAGAAGATCTCTCCGATGAATCCGGAAGAACACCTAACTTATACATTCGGCCTCATACATCCGATATATAACGAGTCAGCTTGTTATGGTGTGAGCTAAAATTAGGTGCGAGTTTCTTTATAACTGTTTTACAAGAGATTTTGATCTGTAGTGACCTCTGTACGGTCTGGGTGATCTGATTTGCTGTTTAGTTCACCAATGGATTATGTAGCCACAAGTTCTGATGTTTATTGAGTGTCGAATATTCCATAGAAGTTTTGGAGCAATAAAATGTATCAAAAAATCATTGGAAAGACAAAGAGCTCTACCCGAAATATAACAAATGCTGAATAGAATAGAACCATGTTTCAAAAAAACACAACATATAGAAGAATCGCGATTGAAAGACTTGTTGAGAGAAAGTTCTAGAAATTTCTGGTGAGGAATGTAAGTGCTTGAAAACGCGGCGCAGAATCGAGGTTGGAAAGACATGAAGAGTAAAAAAGTTACTATAAGTAGTAAAGGGACCTCTTTTCGAAAAGCTGTTCTCGCCCTTATTCTTGTTTATTTTTAGAAATCCATGTCGAAGTATAATATGAGACAAATTCGCCTAGAAAACCATTATATGGTTAGTAACCATAAGATTTGTTGGCAGCGACGACGTTTTTTTCATATCTTGAAGGAACGTTTCGTTCCAGCGCTGGAGTCATCTTCAATATTTCGACTTTTACTACCTTTTTCTTTACTTTTTTTCATCTCCTTGCTTCAATTTCAGCATATAGCGTGGAAACGGTATCGAGGGTCAATTTGTACGAGAACTCTGACGTAAGGACTCATTAATTGGAATTTCTTCCATGCTGTTTTCGTAATTCAGGTAGCTTAGCTTCGCCTTTTTACAACACTATGTGCTTCGTTTGGAACGGTGCACTGTCCAGTTGGTTGCATAGCGGGACCAAAGAGAGCAGGGCCAAGATACTTGAAGAGTTCCGCCGCCTGTTCCGGTGATGGTTGTACTGCAGTCACTGAGTCTGCCGTTGGAGTTGAAGTTGGTTCTGTCGGCTGCTCCACCTGAAATCATCTTTATTCAACTAAAAATTAGCGTGAAAATAGAATAATAGAATATTTCACGGAGATAAACGTCGCTTTTGCACACTTCTCTGAAAAAGTCGTCTAGTCCGTCTCGTAAGTCCGGAAGTGTCCCTTTGATTGTCAATGGCATAATACAGTTGAAATCCTCCATTGTTACGTCGTTAACTGGTGGAGCAGAGAAGAAAGGTTGCGAAAGAAGCGCCGATGTTAGAGATCCAGATGACTCAGGAGAAGAATTTTCAGGAGTGAACATGGAGAGATGTGGCATTGTTTTCATTGGAATCTCCACTTTAATCTAAAAATACATTACTGTATTTCCGCTGTATTGTTATCTTTCCTGATTCCTTCATTTTTACTTTTTCTCTTACTAACTACTCTATTTTTTTGCTTTTTAATTTGCCTTATATGTTAAATTAGCAGTGATTAACATATTTGCGATAACGTCCTGTAGTGAATGTGTACAGTCGATTTCGCACATTCTGATGCAATGGTTTACCAGCTTTGTCGTGCCCAACGGGTGTTTCCTACGTGTTGAACTGTGAAATAAAGCACGGTTTCATCCAAACCTAGAGTGCATAGGCTGAGAAGGGATTTAACTCTTCAATCTATCACGAGATTAACCCTAAAAAGTCCTATCGCAGAACATGAACACCTGACAATCGGCGCTTTCTCGCAAACAGTACGAAATCCACCGAAGAAATACCATCATATCGAAGCTGTGACGCTCATTCCGTCCATCATGCGAGCAGACTCACTAAGCTGTTCTGACATAAAGTAGGAATAAATTAGGCGTTTATTTGTTATTACTCGAGTTAGTAGATGATTAACACTATTCCATGGAATCCTGAGATAGTTGCACAGAGGGCGTTTTCAGATGTATAGGGAAAGAGCTGGTCCTTGTTTGGTACGTTTCCGAATCCTGGACGAATGGAAGGCTCGACTTGTCCTAACAGAATCGACTCGATCAGCATTTGATGACATTCATTTAAAAAAAGGCTAAAAAATCCTTATGCAGCAACTGATCCGATACACAAATCTGAAGACCTTCGTGGGTACGAGGAAATGAATAGGATGCAAGAAATGCTGGAATCGGCAGAATGGGTGACGTCGGGTTAACAAGATTAACGGTGATACAGGTGAAGCTTAACGTATTCCATAGATCTACTTGAGGTTGCAATGTATACCACCATATTTAAACTGTCTCACCCCGTGCGCACTGTTTGATAAGGAGCTCGAGTTTTATAGAATCTGCACTAGAAGGTTTAAAAACTAAACAATTACTTTTCAAAAATCAACCTATATAAACACCGATTATCTGATTATTCCTTGCAACAAAAAGTTTAATTGGACGTTCCCATTTGCATACCTGGCCACAAGTCATTCCGTAAGGGATCATTGTCATCTGACTGAACTGCTCTTGTTTGATAAACGGGACGAGATGATCAAACGGCTGAGAAAACACTGGATCGACAGGAAATGGCGACACAGGAGACAATGGTCGATCCTGAACACTTATTCAATCATTCATTAAGGTTTTAGTTAACTAAAGGCTTACCATTTACACCTATGCCAGAAGAGAATTTCGCTGATTTGAAAAATTTACCAAACGTCATAATATTACGAAAAGGACTCAGAATTTAACGTTCCCTTAGGGTATGCATATTTAGCATATGCTTCTGGAGTCAGGGAGAAGAGTTTGCCCATCCTGTAAAATGGAATGGAACCAAGGGCTAACCCAGTATGCATTGCAGGGCACCTCTAGCAACTGTGACACATGCATCTCCACACTTCGTAAAGAACTCAAGTTCATAAAGCGTCGTAGGAATGCACATACAGTTGCACTTGCGCTTGCCTATCGATGAATCGAGTTCGTTTTCTATCTCAGTGCCACCAGCAATCACCCGTTAAAGAGATTGATCTGGGGAGTTAGTGTCTTAATCCACTCAGACCAGCCCGTTAAATTCACCATTCCGTAAGAAGGAAAAGCCTGGCAAGCACAAAAACGGAACCCGACTCATTGTGCATTGCAAGCGATTTCTAACCAATACGCTACACTAGTGTTACTCAGGAATGAGAACTGAAGCAAGAACTAACCGGCGTCGGTGATTCCTGGCATGGAAAAGCTGTCGGATAAGTATGTCGAATGTTGTAGATCCATGAATTTGCCTGTAGAGTCGCCGCTTCGACGCTGCTTAAAGATAATTATGAAAAAACACCAAACAACGGAAACTTCGGAGTATAATCCCACCTTAGAATCTGGTAGTAGCAATGAATTAGGTGTCGAACCCTTCGGCCCTCCTGTACTTCGTGACAAAGACTTCCACGAATTGCAAATACCGTATGCAACCACTTCCATTCACCGTTAGCGGATTGCATTTTGATCAGCGCTAACACGGAGCCTTCCTTTTCTTGGCACACTGTGATTAAGAAAAATAAATATTACGCGTTTGTTTAATAGTATCCTTAAAGAGTGGTCAATATTTCTTAGTAAAATTGGAGAACCCATCTTATGCCAATTTGAGAAAAACGGATAGTTTGTAAAGTAAATTTTAATAGGTGAGGTTGTTATGGAATAACTCACAAAGGCGGTGTTTGTAAGCGATTTCGGGAAGGTGGGTTGGGTGAAGTAAACTGTACCAACTCTGTCCTTTGAGTTCGTCCTTGCTGTAGCCAAAATGAGACGCATACCTGAAGATCAAAAGAAATTGCCACTGTGTGTTGCAATAATTCGGTCTGAAAACAGCTGCATTGGAGGGTATTTTTGAAAAGCACATCTGTGCCGGGTACCGTTTGCAATTCTGCACTGATTTCTTAACACTTTGAAAATCAAATTACCACATTATTGTCTAACAGCTGTATAATGGAGACTGCAAAAATCTCTTTACACTAGTAAACTTTGCTGGGACTCCTACTTGACTTAGGTCATCTATCCTTTTCGCTACAAAGCTGGTTTTTCATGAATGTTCATTATTACTTCACCACAGCATTGTTTCAGATATCCAAAGCTTTACAGTTTTTTTTGAAGAGACTTGGTTGCTCGACTTCTACATTGTCCTTGAGGGTCAATTTCAATATCGTGTGCTAATCAAGTAATACAATGATTGAAAGGATCGGTGCCGAAGTAAAGCTTTCCTCAGATCCATATTATTGTACAGACTTGGAAACGCGTTGGCAGTGTACAGTAAGGAGACCAGGGAGGAGCATAGTGCTCAACCAGCAATAGAGCAGATTCGTTGCCTCGCCAGCTGGATACTGCTGTGTATGACGTCAGGCAGTGAGACCAACAGGGAAAGGCGACAAATTCTCGTGTTACGCAGAACATCACTGGAAACAGGTCTGGTGAACGCCGCCAAGACACGCCATACAGCTTGTTTTTTGCCCTGCATGTACAACACTAGAACGCTCTCTTCAGACGCCGATCTTAACGCTCTTGCTGAAGCCGTAGATCGCATTAAATTCTATGGGATCGCTCTACAAGAAGCGAAAAGCGGGAACACGGACATACGCCAACTAAACGATAGATCTTTGCCAACTACGGACAACAGGCCAAGTGACGAAATGTCGGCGGCATTGGCTTTGTCGTCCATCTGTTCATTATATATCTTATCGTTCCTACAAGGTATTTTCTCTTTGATTTGCCATCTACCGTCTTCAACTAACGCGTCGTAGGAAGGTTGTTATCAGGAATCGCTTATTACCGATCGATGCAGCTGATGAGTACGAAATTAGATGTCTTCTACAGTTAATTGGAGGAATTACCTGCAGCCATAACTCGTGCTACAAATGTCTTATCGGATACCTCACCTCCAGAGTAGCAAGGGCCAACCAGAGTCGACACTGGATCAGAAAATTTGGACTGTGTGAAAGAAATCAGAATGAAAACCGTTTTGCAGCACTTCTACCTGCAGCGCGCTTCCTTCATGGAAATTCATTTATCAGAAGACGGAATCTCGCCGCTTGATATTGAAGTTGCTAACCGGTACATAAGGAGACCCATCATATCTTTAAAACAAAAGATTACCATCTTTGCTTGAAATATCCATATTTTCATTGTACTGTACTTGGTCCGATTACTACCCTCTTCATGCAAAGATTTAATTCAGCCATAAGTTCAAAAATTAAACTCATCGATCAAGAAGAGAACGTCAAGGTGTATATGACAAGAACATTCTAACCGAAATTCTATCCAAACGTTGCTAATAGATTAAAGATCTAACTGAAAATTACGAAATGCTGGTACAAGCACTTAATGGTTGTGCCGAGTGAATGTCAGCTCCTTAGTCAAGAAAATCAGACCGTATCTCCACCACCTCTAAGGACTTGCTCGAGAAGAGAACGAAACAGCGGCGCGGTCGTACTGCAAAATATTTAACACAGCTAGTTATAGGTGCAAAAGACCTTTGTAGAAAGATTTGCATCGATATGGACAGAGGAAAGTGTTGAAAGCATCACTAGATAAAACTGGCCTGGGTATAAGTTTGCGCTAGACGCACTCGTTAAGGAAGATGGGACCATTTCCACATGCCGCCATGATGCGGAATTGGTAATGGAGAAGTTCTATACCCTCTCAACGGTTTACCGCCTCGTTGTGGGTGGGATATGTTTTTGGGTGTCGGGCTGCGATGCACTGTTCATCCACGGCTCAGGGTTTCTCAAGCTGAGGAGCACGATGCTTCTGTCCGGAATCCCAGCAAAGAGTAAACCAATGTCGGGATCCAACCCTATTTCTGGTACCAAACTAGTCGCATGCTGGCAAACGTTCCTCCGATCCACAGAAGGACGGCGATTGATTTTGGCCTGGCTAAACTCGAGATTCTAGGGTGCCACAATGGCTAAGTCAGTAAAACTTCTCTAAAAACGAAATTTTTCTAGGATTCGCACAATCACTGAGGACAGGATCCAGGTTTCCAAATATCCTAGAAATTCTATACCAATATCTCCCTTTTACAATCTCCGTGTCAACTTATAAAATCCCTGGTGGAGAAAAATTAGCTGGAATTCACCGTAGGAGGTTCAAGTTACGAAAGAGAACATGAAAAAGGGCACGGGTCCAGGATCCGATAATATTTCTGCCAACACCCTTAGAGCTGGAAGCCACAGTTTACATGTGCTTTTCGCAAGCGATATGACAGCCTATTTTCAAAAGGAAAAACTCCCAGACCAGTGGAGAACCTCGTGCACAGCCACCGTGCTCAAGAAAGGTGACCAAAGGGGTCTTCCTAGCTATCGTTCTAAATGCTTGTTGCATGTCCTCGACAAGCTCTCTACGAAGATTATTCTTTCGAGCATATGGGGACATTGGAGGAGGCACAACCAGTTGAGCATGCAGGTCTTTGACAGGGATACTGCTGCACCACAGCTTTTCCATCGACTCCTTGTCATTTTCATAGGAAAGTAGTTCGTCAAGGCAACACCATCTTGCAAAATTTGCATGCAGGATTGCGTGGCAAAGAAGATAATGGAAAATGAACAGGGTCTGCATTATTTTTGAAGATGGGCTATCTAAGTATCCAAGTAAGTGATTATCTAAATGCATTCTTTCTTTAATAGGCTGACACAAGGTTGATAAAAAGTTTATTTGGCTGACATTTCGGCAACTGTTGTTCCTCCTTCCGATGTGGTGCTTCGTGATGGCATCGGAAGAAAGAACAACTGTGGACAATCCGGTTCTGAAGAAGGAGAAAGCGCCGAAACGTTGGAAGAATAAACTTCTTTATCAGCGTCCTTCCAGCCTATGAGTAAAAGAATGCGTATTGATTAGTCATACTGAGATTAATGGAATGTCAGTTTTAGAAATACATTGCTGTAGCTTTAAAGCTGTAGATTAATAGCTTGCATAATTTTTATACAATGCCTTTTCAAATCCAAAATTGATTAAAATTAACATTTTCAGGGAACTGATAACGAAATTTAGGTTTTTAACATTTCCAGCGGAACAGCGAATGTTTAAATTACAAAAGTCATGAGAACAGCATCGCTCCCTGGTGGCTGGACTTCCACATGTTCATTTGAAATCGAATTTGAAATAGAAGTCTAGAAACAGAAAAGCAGAAGGAATGTATGTCATAGGCTTCAGAAAAACAGGATATAATGTTGACGAAACAAGTGAGCTTTTGTGTTGTACGCGAAGATTTATATAGGGTAGTGCTTTAGATTACTACTAATAAGATTCATTATGAGCTAGGGGAGTGTGTGGAGCAGTGGTCGGAGGCGCCCTGCAACACACACGTAGAATCGATTCCCGCACCTATGCCCACCAAGTTTTCCATTTCTCAGGGGTCTGTAGATTGGCACCGGACTTGTCTGGGAGGGTAGCAGCACTGGATCGATACATCGGTAGACTACCGTGAGTCATTGTAAAGGCAAGATATTCATTCAATCACCTCTAGGCGATGCTTAATGAAGTCATATGCATGGCGCATCTCTTAGAGACTGATCAACGCCGAGAGCTCTATCCTTTATTTTTTTTATAAGCCAAGAAATTTTTATTTAGAACTGAAAGTTGTCATTATTTCAGCATTATATTACTTTTATGGAGCTCACTACGTCGCGCGTGTCTTAATAAAATCAGTAGTCACAAGCTCAGAAGAACCGGTGAAATCATAAAATACCTAGGATTGAATGATTGTCGACACAAAAATGGCTAGACCTTTCTGAACACGATATTAAGGAATATTTGGTTTTTAACATTTCCAGCGGAACAGCGAATGCTTAAATTACAAAAGTCCTGAGAACAGCATCGCTCCCTGGTGGCTGGACTTCCACATGTTTATTTGAAATCGAATTTGAAATAGAAGTCTAGAAACAGAAAAGCAGAAGGAATGTATGTCATAGGCTTCAGAAAAACAGGATATAATGTTGACGAAACAAGTGAGCTTTTGTGTTGTACGCGAAGATTTATATAGGGTAGTGCTTTAGATTACTACTAATAAGATTCATTATGAGCTAGGGGAGTGTGTGGAGCAGTGGTCGGAGGCGCCCTGCAACACACACGTAGAATCGATTCCCGCACCTATGCCCACCAAGTTTTCCATTTCTCAGGGGTCTGTAGATTGGCACCGGACTTGTCTGGGAGGGTAGCAGCACTGGATCGATACATCGGTAGACTACCGTGAGTCATTGTAAAGGCAAGATATTCATTCAATCACCTCTAGGCGATGCTTAATGAAGTCATATGCATGGCGCATCTCTTAGAGACTGATCAACGCCGAGAGCTCTATCCTTTATTTTTTTTATAAGCCAAGAAATTTTTATTTAGAACTGAAAGTTGTCATTATTTCAGCATTATATTACTTTTATGGAGCTCACTACGTCGCGCGTGTCTTAATAAAATCAGTAGTCACAAGCTCAGAAGAACCGGTGAAATCATAAAATACCTAGGATTGAATGATTGTCGACACAAAAATGGCTAGACCTTTCTGAACACGATATTAAGGAATATTTCAAGAATTGGCAACACCTTTTCTTTGCCTATAACCATTGTTCTATCGAATTTATAGTCTAATGTCTATAGCGATACGTCGTTACAAAAGAAAGGCCTGTAGTTCTTGTAAGAATCCACATTGAAATCATTAAGGAATAATTTTTGAAAACACCCCATATTTGAATATGAAATGGTATACCGCTGTAGTTCGAATTATAAACGTACATATGATCGACTTCTTTAAAAGTCATATCGAGGTAATGCTGACTGCTGAAAACGTCCGTATTGCCAACGGAAAGCGCTTCAGCGTTTTCCGGATTAATCACAGGCTGGCAGTAGGCGGCGAAAATCGGTTGGGCCTGAAACGAAAATCGAAACCCCTTATAGACCATAGAGGTCATAAAAAATCTTCTCCATCTTCTTGTAATAGTATATGGTACAGTTGTTGCATGCGATCTGCTACATCATCCTCTGGTATTTGGTTGACCAATCGTGTGATTCTCTGCCATCGTTCAAGATTTCGAGCCACAACGCACTAGGGTACATTCGACCTTCCAATCCAAATTGGCCTGCGTTTGTGTGTGCTAAAGACCGGAGCATGCGCCTGCACGGGTATTTCGACATTCAAAGCAGACGATGAACACTTAACATGTAATTGAGGGGAAATAACAATTACGAACACCACATTAATCCATATTCACCCTGAAAACCTCTCTTGATAACGGCTGCAAGATAGGGAATCGAATGCGAGAAGTTTGTTGACTGAAGATAACAATTCTGACTAATAGCTTAGTGAATATTCGAACTAGACTACTTATATTAGGAACTTTTGTAAGACAACGAAACTAATGGAGAAAGTGCTGGAAGTTGAATGATATTTGGAGCGAGTGATCTAAAACCATATCAACCTCGCATTAGCTTTAGAAGATCTAATTACGATTATGGGCGGCCATTGGAATACTGAAGAATGAAACGAGGAATAGAGTTTAAAGACAACAAAACTGAGCAGTGAAGAAGATGGCAGCTCTAATGAGTCGTGAACCGGTATATGTATCGCCATCAGGTTACAAACACTATTTTGTCCAGTTTAATGTCACGTAAAACGTTTATTCCTCCAAAGGTGGCTCATCGTGGCTGGGAGGTGTTTCTGGGGATCGGACTGCGATGTACAGCGGAGGATTAGTCCCCCTCACCCCGCAGGGTCTCCTAAGCTCAAAACGAGTCCGGCGTTTCCATCAGGAAGCCTAGCTAAGAGTAAACGAGCCAGGATCCTCCGCCGTTCTGGTATGAAACTCGTATTGTGGCAAATCTCCTTCTGTTCCACAACGGCTGCGGGTGCCCGTTGTGGTGAAGGCCTGGGGCAGACTTTGGCCAGGCTGCTGACCTCGAAATTCCAGAGAACAATAATGGCTTAACCAGAAAATATCCGAAACATGGTGATTATGCTGAGCTCCGCACAACCACTGAGGACGGGCCGTTCAAGTATGAAGTATCAAGTATGTGAAACGGTTATTGGGTGGTGTATAAGTGGGGAAGTAAATATGAAATTGCTTAAGCATCACAAGCAGCAGGTACTTCATCTAGACTATTAACGAGCTGTTACGTAAAGGGTTCACTAGGTGCATAAAGATGTTGCACTACATTAGCGAAGAAATTTCATTAAGGATGTCTTACGATATAGGAGGCACTGATGTTGCTTACTCCTTGTTTCATATGCCACCAGGGCGATAACATTCTCATAAAGGGAAAGTAAAGCTCAACAAGAATGGCCATTTTATGCTCACATATTGGGATATATAGGCGTAGAATTGTGCACGAGACAGAAATGAGCGAAACAGAGAACAGCCTTTACAAGGCGCACAGCTGAAATTTATATTTGACCTCGGATCTGCGCAACATTTCAGATGTCAGAATGATCAGTGAAAAGACTGGAGAAACGCTAGTAGGAGCTCTGAAATCTTGATCTCGTTCAAAAAGCTGGAATGGTCAATTTAGCGCTTACCTGCTCTGGAATTTTCTTGCTACCAACTCCGCTATTTAACTTCCTTATATTCTGTTTCTTTGGATGAACACAAATGGTAAACTCCATGTGAAAAAGGCTACGAAAGCTCCACACGTGCTCCGATGCATTTTGAAATAGTACAGAACAATAACTGACAAATATTTTTCAAGTCAAATATGATGCATATGATTCAGAAGGGAGTACGACCAGTTTTTAGTGTGAATGAAAGTTCTGCAGCTAAAGTGCTCGCCACTGCAGTCAATCCTTCCTTCCTCCATTGTACTCAGATAGTTTAATGTTCACGCAAGAAACTCTGCTATCACTTAGATAAAGAAAGCTTTAAAAACGAGTAGTTTTTCTAATTAGTTTCATATCAGAGCGGGAAATATGATTTTTACCGCGTCAGGTGTCCCGGCTAACGATTGGAAGTATTCGGCAGGTTGGATGTACCGTCCTTGCAAGAGAATAAACTGAAAAAAAGAAAGAAATAACGCCATTGGAAAACTTAATGAAGAATGGTTCTAGGTGAGATGTCCAATCGGCCATTATAAGATGTCGTGAAACTTTATATGAACAGCCCTTAACAAATCAAGTTAAATAGCTACCAATCCACTTAATGGTATTTTATTTATTCAACATTTAGCCGGACATACTGGAAATCACTGCCACTATAGAGTTGTTTGCATCACACGACAATAGGCTTCAACCCGATCCATAACAGGTTGCATCCTCATATTGTAACGACCAGCTGACATTGTAAAGTTTCAACACTGCTATATAAAGATATCAGGGAAATCATGCTCTTGCTCAGTCATCAGTGAACACGTAAGCAATGAAAGAAGATAACAAATCATCAAGTTACAGCCAAATTAGCAAATGAATTTGACCACTTCAAATTTTTCGGCTTCTACATCGTTCTTGAGAAGTCGGTTATTTTTAATTCCTACGTTGGTTTCTTCGTCATCCATCTTTCTTTCTTCCACGGATCTCCCTCATATGAGGGATCTCGAGCCGGTTAGTCGCGAGGCTACGTGGCGCGTCCCCAGGTGGCGGATAGGTCCCCGGATCGCGCACCAAAAGCGACCTTTGCTTCCCTGAGACGCAGGTGGATCCAGGGGATGGACTCCCTGTTTCTGCTGCGCCAATTTGGCACACACTTTCTGTATTTGCTACGCGTATTCATGCATTCCAATGGAAGCTGCCTGGATCACCAAGAACTACGGTAACGATCTGTACCCACAATACACGTGCACTTGTACCCGAGTCCTCGATAGAAGACTTGCTCATGCAAGCAAGAATGATAAGTTGCGACGTCCTCGCCTGGCCGAGACGAGACGGTGCCACCCATTCAGCGCGGTCTTTGGTACTGAAGAAGAACTGTTTCTCGGAACATGCAACAGTAGAGGCGTAGGCGATGTCAGCGTTTTCGTCAACACGAGTTTGTCCATGAACATCGATTCATTCGAACAGCTTACAACCCGAATCGGACGCTTACGATTAAAAAGATGTGGATCAACACCGGCTTTGACAATCTTCGTCGTTTACGCGCCAACATCAAACTATGACGAAGAAGAAGTCGAAGCGTTCTACATGGACTTGGAGAGGTTCTACAGAGAAGACCACACATTCTTCAAGGTCATCATTGGAGATTTCAATGCCAAGATCGGACCAAGAAGATCGTCTGAGGAACGTCACATTGGGATCCACGGACTAGAATGGAACGAACAGGGTGAGCGGTTCTCTGAGTTTATCATGGCGACCAAAACCATCCATGGTAAATCACAATTCCAGAAGCCTAACCGTCAACGATGGACGTGGGAATCTCCCAATGGAGAGTACCATAACAAAGTAGACCACATCATAGTAAATAGGAAGTTTTGCTTAGCCGATGTCGCTGTACTCCCAATATTTTACACGGGATCAGACCACCGTCTCCAACGTGCAAGATTTTATTTCTCACGGAAAGGTGAAGAAGCGGCTAAATTCAAGAACCGAAGTCCCAGAACCACCGCAAACTGGGACTTATTCAACTCATTAGTCGGTTGTTGGAAAGATGCCGTTGTCCACAACATCGACGAAGAATACGATCGGCTCATTCAACATCTTCACGTTAGCGCCATGAAAGCTGAGAGTTTGAAGGTCACCAAGAGACGTCTGTCTCTAGAAACTCACGAGCTAATACGCCAGCGTGGACTCGCACGAGCTGCAGGCAACCGCGAACTAACGTCCGAGCTTGTGAAACAATGCAGACAGGCGATAAAACAAGATCTTAAAGAGAGAAGAGCAGCAGTAATGGTCGAAGCTGCAGAGGCTGGGAAAAGCATTCGCAAAGCCCGCCGAAGCTTCGCCAATTACAAGACCAAGATGATTGCACTACAACGCCCAGACGGAACAATAACAGCGTCCAGAAAGGCAATGGAGAAAATCATCCACGATTACTACTCAGATCTCTTCGATAGCCACGTCTATCTCCCGTCTTATGAAATAAAAGAGGATGGATATGCGGTTCCGCCGGTTTTCCCTTCCGAAATCCGACATGCCATTTCGTCGGTGAAAAATCGAACAGCACCAGGTACGGGCAGGATAAGATCAGAACATCTGAAGAACCTTCCGCCATTCCTTGTAAGCACACTGGCTCGGCTCATCACACGTTACTTGTCTGAATACAAGGTCCCTACTGAGTGGAAGACCAGCAAGACCGTGTTGTTGTTCA
>MQTX01000050.1:530837-552850 GCA_009735665.1 Angiostrongylus cantonensis
GTAGTGAAGAGAACAAAGAACACCCGACTCCGTGCCCACCTTTTCGACTCAACGGTTCTTCCTTCACTAACGTATGCGTCAGAAACCTGGTCGCAGCGTAAGCAGAATGAAAGTTCACTCAGCGTTACCGAAAGCGCAGTCGAAAGGACGGTGCCAGGAGCATTCCGTTTCACACAAGTAAGGGATGGGATCCGAAGCTCCGACCAGCGTCAACGATCGAAAATCAAAGATGCCGTTCTATACGCCAAACAGTCGAAGATAAGGTGGGCCGGACACGTAATGCGTATGAATGATAACCGATGGACAAGGGCTGTTAGTGACTGGATTCCTCGGGATGTCAAACTTACTGCAGGAAGACCGCCGATCCGATAGTCAGAGTTCTTCACGAAAAGCCTAGAAGAAAGATATGGTGCTCGACTAGTTCGTAAAGCGAGGAGAACCCACTGGGCTACTCTTGCACGCGATAGGGAAAAATGGAGGATTTACTGGCGCCCGCTCGAGTCACTCGACGATCAACGGGACTACAGGTGATACAGGTGATACAGGTGATATAGGTGATACAGGTGATACGTTGGTTTCTTACTTCGGTCTTAACCCCGACTCTGAACTAACTAGTAGAGAGAATGGACGAAGGATTCGCCTCCGAAAACCTTCCTCCTTTGGATCCACAACATGGTGAAGTTGAGCAAGCAGAATTCCGACAAGGATTTTGCTGCATTGACCACCTCAAAACTGTGTCCAGGTTCATTGAAGCTTTCGGGAATACCACCTGCGGCTAGTGCCAACTTTTGTCGACTGTGAAAAATGGCTTCATAGTGTTAAAACGGATGCAATTCTATTAGCACTCGTCGACCAAGAAGTGGACAAGTCCTGCATAAGAACTGTGTCTGACTGTTGTTGGAACTGCACCATGAAAACACAGCTTTTCCATCGACCTTGTACCATACCCATAGAAACTTATTAGGCTGTCTTATTCGTAATCAGGAATGATTAGCTGTTCTCACAGCTCCAGTTATTTCACAGATCGCAGTACGAGAATTGCACCTGCCCAGTGTGCTCGGATGAAACCACTACCATGGATGACGATTTTGAGAGAAAGAAACGATTGGCAAATGTGTTGGGATCCGCACTGCTCACGAAGACGGACCGTCCACTTATCCAAGTATCCAAGTACTTGACTATTTCCACGAATGACTGCTAGAAGCAGAATAGAAGAAAGAATGAGCGAAAGATTTCGCGGCATGGAATGTGAGCATGAGTCCTGCAAGTAGGTAGTGACTTTTAGACACGTCGGTATGCGCTCCAAACATTTTTACTTGCACCTTTTCATAAAGAACACTTGTATGTCATATTACATCACCCCACCTTCGAATGTGTCGAAACACATTTTTAATAAAATAAAAAGAACCCAAATAAATTTTTAGGTAAAGCATTCGGCGTAGATCAATCTCTGATGGATGCGCTATGTATTTGACTCCGTCAAGCATCACATAGTTGAATTCACATCTTCTTATACGACAACTTGTTGTGAGCTACAAATGCACACTGTTAGGATTTTTAGCTTTTTTAGAATCTTCCCTCACAACTTTGTCACTTAAGGCTTAGAACAAAAAGATTAAAAGGTAAGGAATAAATCATATGAACCTCCGTTGGATAACTTGATAATATCCATAAATTCTTTACCTCTGCTCAATTCCTTCTTTCGAAATATTGCACTGGTCTTCTTGTTTACCAGTCTCTTACAGTCGTTACCTTTCCTAAGGTCTACCAAATTATCTAAGGTTCAAAATTATCTTCCCACAAATCTGAGGTCAGGGATGTCAGAAAAATAGTCACCTTGTGGTACTGCAACTGTCTCTTGGCGGTTCTCGCAAGGTTCAGCCGGCAGAGAAAAACGCGCTCTTCGGGGAAAGAAGTGCTCGGCTGAGGACCGCTGTTCAACTCCGACTGAATGGTCGCGTGATCTCGTTGATCAACGAGGTCGAAAATCGAGTCGCCTTGGCACATTATCTCTTCCTAAAGGCTTGTTATCTATCTATAGTGTTGTTTATGTTATTATTGTTATTACTTGCAATATTCATCGACGTTGAATACTTTACGATCTACTTATCCTAAGCAATTAAAAGCGCATTATTGTAAGTTAGTGATGTAATTTCTTAATGATACTTACAATCGAATGTCCCAGGTATTCGCTGGCATTGTCGGAGACATGTAATAGCTTTCCACTTCTCGTTAGCATAATGAGGAAACCGCGAAGAGCCTTACATGTGTCCAGGCCTTTCGGTAATGGAATACTGTCCTCTGAGGTCGGTCTGAGGACTGGAACAAGAACTTTCTCACTCCTTTTGTGTTATATCATCTTTGGTGAATTGTTGCCCCACAGATGCAAAAAATGATTTAATCTTGGAATCTGAGAGCTCTCAGTTAGATTCGTATCGTATTGAATCGAATCCTGATAAGCCAAGAATTTTCAAACATTTCCAAGCTTATTTGAAAAGGCAGGAGGCTGTCTGTGATACCAACTCAAGAATTGTGAGGAATACTCATCAAGCTATCTCAAGAATTCACGGGATGTACGAAAACACTGCTTTCATTGGAATCGTGTCAAACCATTAGAAAATGAATGCGTCCGATAAGTCCGTAATACTCCGTGGAGACTGTTTTCAACATCGAAGCACTTTTTTCTAAAAGCAGTATGTCACCGTGACCCGTATGGACCATAGTAGCGAAGTACTGTGCCCAAATAGAAAAAATAATATACGATGAATTATTCCATAGATTCTAATGAAAGAGAGTTCAGCACCATGTCAGAGAAAGGTGAAGAAGACAGGGTCGAAATATTTGGGAAAAGAACCGAAAGCAAGATTTGAAGCCATAATGCAGGTTCCTAATCAGCACACCACCACAGCTTTCGGATGAAATAAATTCGGAATTACACATGAGTATTACTAAATAGTGCGACTCATTCGATCGACAAGCGGAAGATGGTTTTTAAGACCGTTTTGCTACCATCATTTTATAGCCGACCAAACCATCGCCATTGCCAGTGGAGTGGCTTGAGAAGAGAAGAGAAGTGACGCCTCATTTTGCTGCAATACGTCTGGTAATACTACATATGCCAGCTGGCAGTGTTTACAGGATGACTTACGACGGTTTAGTCAGAAGAAGCTGTTGCAAAGAGCTCAAGAAGGTACGCCATCGAGACCAATTGCGCCATCGCGCTTGAAAAATGAGAAGAAGATTACTGCCACCTTTCGTCACGGTGTGCTGTTTATAGTGAAAACATTATACTCCAATCCCTTCTGTATCGTTTGAAGTGGGAAAGCTATCTGACCAGTAGGATATCTCTCATACAGTCATTGTTCTTAAGAAGGGTGACGAAGGGAAGTCCCAGGAATAGGCTCTATTTTAACCCAGGCACTGGTCAATAATTCACTACTTTCTTGACGAGAAAGCATGACGTTGTTACTACACTATTTATTCATTCACAGTAGCTGACGTTTCGGTGCTTGCGCCATCCTACGACCTTGGAAACTTTCATAATCTCAAAAGATAAAACATAAGAGAACTTTGCAAACGATTTAATTGTTCGATATGCTCTACCGGCTCTTCTCGATGATTATCTTTTAGACGAATAAAACTCGAACTATTGAGCAGGAAAAATTTCGGCAGGTGTTTTGCTTTTGAATACGGATCTTATCCAAAGGATAGTTATAGGAATCTGTAGGCCACCCAACATAATCGATATTGTAATCTTCGCCTTTTATGAAGGAAACGCTCGATAACATCGAATCAATTCCATTTTACCATCGCTCGCCGAAAAAGGGGAAGCCAATAACTAAATATCTCAAACTGGATGAAGGCGGCATACGGTTCAATAAAAACTTCTATCAAATAGTCAGTTTTCCGACGATTTTTTCAACTCGGTAAACGTAGAATCAAGGCAACAATCAAAGTGTTCTAAGAAAATGTAGCTCATTCAAAAACAGATGGAATAGTGAAAAGAGTCAAGATGGATGATCCATGGTTTGCGGACCATGTCATAATTGTGCCTACCTACCACATCCATCTATGAAAGTGGAAGACGACATGAAAATAACCTGTGCTGAAAAAGAAGCGCAGAGTGGGCTTTACGGAAGCTTTTCAAAGAATTTACTCATTAGTCTACATCCGAAGATTGCAAATGTAAAAGCGATGTAAATGAGCCGTTAATTTCGTCATGATAGTTGGAAACTATAGAGAAAAGGGCAGTCAAGTGAAGTTCGAGGGATGAGAGCTCATTTTAGGGAGACGACAGGATGCGCTATCGTTTTCACGCCAATCGTTTGCATTTATAGCTGAACTTTTTTGAGTTCTCAACTACTGATAGTCGTAGACGTCGCAACGAATGATCAAAACTGGGAAAAGCGATTTGGACTCATGGGGCTCACGAAGATAGAGAAAACGAGCAATTATGAAGGCATTTTGCTCAATCTTAACGAGCTTTTCCCACACCCCAAATTTAAAGCAATAATCCCAGACGTCAACTCTCTTTTTAGATAGCCCTTAAAAGTTTCTGGAATATTTGAGGAGAGAGTGGGGCTAAAAGCTTATTAGGTATGGAAGTACTAACTATGCTTTTGATATCGATGTTTACGGATATAGATGCATCCCAGAGACATGACTTGCAACTGAAACAGCCGATCCTTGATTGAGTCTGACAACGGCAAGAGGTCACGAAGTCGTTGAATCTCCACATTGATCTGATCACGTCGCTGTTTCGATGCTCCACGAGTTGATCTCAAGCACTTCTTTATTAGTGAGTTACAAAATCATTTAAGTCCACAAAATCACAAAAGTGAGCTAAAAAAGTTAATCTTTTTGTTAAGTAAATCCAACACGACGCCCAATTTTCGTTGGCTACCACGAAATACAACGCCTCCCTTTTTTGGCTCAGTGCATTGAATTCAATTCATGTACTGCAAAGTGCTCCAAAACGAAACATGCTCCTATTTTTCTCATTAGTCACATATTTTTACATATTTTTCAAGCAGTCTCTAATTTGTTTTCACCTTTTACGTCTCCTTTATATTACACCTGTTTTTCCACATTTTTCAAACATTTCCGTCAGCTGTAACCAATCTAAAAGCTCGTTGAGGTGGATTCAAGATGCTGTTCACATTGGTAATCGGTTTCATAGTATATGTGAAGTATATTCTGGTATTTTGAAATATTTCTATATCTCTCATTTTTGTACAATACCATAACCTTCCATGGGGATTGAATGGAAAAGAACAGATAAAAAAGGAATAAAGCTTTTGGCGTTGATCAATCCCTGGGGGATACGCCATACATTCGACTTCATTAAACAACGTTTCGAGGTGATTGAATACATATCTGGCTTTTACAATAATTGCAGTGGCATACCGATGTATCGAGCCAGTGCTGCTATCCTTCCGGACAAGTCTGGTACCAATTTGCCGGCCCCGTAGGGTTAGATGGCTTGGTGGGCCATGGGCGCGGGGATCGATTCCACGTGTGTGTTGCAGGGGCCCTCCGCCCACTGTGCAACACGCGCCATAAGGAACGGAAAAGGATAAAAATCATTGGTGGAGAACGGAATTTTACAGACTTGAATCGTGTCGGCAAAAACGACATGAGTTCTACTATTAATCGATTGCTCATCGAGAAGGAATAGAAATAATCTGTAAAAGCGAGGATGATTGAGGATGTTTTGTGATAACTGTCGAGTGTTCTGACGAAAATGAAAAGGAGAATGAGGGCGATGGTGTTGGGGAGGTCCGCGCTCAGCGGTCAAACAGTGCGGTGCTCCACTGCGCTGAGATCTTTGGTGGCAGTCATGCCAGAGCGGACGAGCCAGCTGTTCGCTAGACAGGATAAAATATTTTTTTATGGATTACTTATGGCTGATTTGATATTTGAGATCTCGTTCTGAAAGAGCGTAAGGTAACAGGAGAAAAACTAATCATGCTGAGAGAGATTAAAAGATTCATCGATCTGTTTCTTCAGATGTAAATCACTGGATGCCTTCTATTCAATACCAACTGAGCTGCTTCAAAAATGTGGGCTAACTTTCATTTTTTTTTGACAATTTAGCTTATGAGGGACATCGCATTTCGTGCAATATTAGCCCATTTATCAATCTTGTGAACCACAAAAAACTCTACAGGTTGGCCAGAACGTCGGCATTGATGATATCATCGTGCCGTTTGAAAAGAGAGTCCTAATCTTTTAGGGCATAAAGCTTCTATATGCCATATAGGAAGGACCGCTCTGTTATTAAGGTATCCTACTATGCGCTAGAGGCTGTTGCGCTTGCAAAACTACGGTGTGCCGTGAAGAGTGTACAGAGCCGGAAATGCGACTGAGTCGGTGGTGATGAAGCCTGTCAACTATTTGTTAAAAGGAGTGAAGAGAGGAATTTTTACACCGATAGTTAATATACAAATTTTTCACTGTCTGCGAGCTTCCTTCAGAGAAAAGAGTTTGTACTTGGCACATGCAAGAAGGGCAGAATAAGCTCGCCAAGCTGGTCATTTAACAGAAGCTTTAGTGTAATAGGGTGTCTAGCGGTATAATGACGCTCAATAATGGTGGCCATGGGGGATGACGCTGTATTTTCCGTTAACCTCATAACCTCAAGTTAACGAAATAAAACAGGAGGAAATAGCACTTTTTTGTTAGCAAGTGAGACTAGATGGAAGCATATTTCCTTCACAAGAGAATTTAGCAAGTAATGCATTCATATTATGAAACTTAAGATGGTTCCTTAAGCATGGATTTTGCAACATTAGTGGTTGAGTAGGGGAGTGGCTTTGGAAATAAGCGGCGAAAGCCTAGAAAACGATGATCGTGGAGGCTTCGGACTATCGTTGACGTTGAGTATCTGAATGATTCGGTTGAAATGGTTGAATCTCTAGCCATCCGACAACTGGCGAGATACCGAAGTGCTGTTTTTGAATCAAGCACTCACATGTTAGAAAAATTGGAAACGTGGGATAATTGTTTTAAAATATTAGCCAAGAAGCTGAACGAGTTAGACTATGAGTTCCTGACTTGTCCGCTGTACTTACCAGACTTATTAACAGTGAATTTCCTTTATTTCAAACAAATGGACAACTTCTCTTACAAGTTAAAAGAAAGAGTAGTCGCCAAACCAAAGGCGACTTCAAAGAGTCCATTGATGCAGACATTTGTGTGATTTAATGTGCTCAGGTCTGTGATACTTCGGCAGAAACGTAAATGGGTCCTAGCTTCACTGATAACGTTTTGTCAAAAAAGAACTCATAGGATTTTGAGACAAAATAAAAATCTACGTGTTCTGAGAAAAAATTACGTACCTCCATGCCTTTGAAATAAAGTTTACCAAAATGTTTTTATTTGCGAACTTCATATTTGTTATTTGGCTTTAACCTTGGCCATATTATAAATAATAAGTTCGTAGGTGTTAATACACTGCACTCATGCCACCGATTATTTCTTTGTTTTTAGGAACCCTTAGCAGATTTCTTTTAACCATTATCCGTGAATTGCCCCACATTCCATGAACTCGACAGGTGTTGAAAATCAGAAGCTTTCTGGATGCTATATGACGCTCATCAGATGAATTTAGGCTAAATATGTTTTGATCTTCTCAGCTGTAACTGTGTGGCTGGTCCGATTCCTTTCGTTTACTCATAAAGAGCGAACCCTCTTGAATTTGCGATA
The DNA here is from genome assembly GCA_009735665.1 of Angiostrongylus cantonensis. NCBI lineage: Eukaryota > Metazoa > Nematoda > Chromadorea > Rhabditida > Metastrongylidae > Angiostrongylus > Angiostrongylus cantonensis. Next base: position 538,545 of record MQTX01000050.1, read on the forward strand.
ATGCATGTTTAAAGGAACACTATTAGAAGTCCATGAAATCGAAGAAAATCAGTGACGATGAGAGCGTAGCGGGGATGCAGACTAGGAAATTTCAGACAATATATTTCTTTAATGATAATGCATCGTATTGTATATCTACGAACCTAACCAACGGGACTACAGGTGACACTAATCTAACTCAGGTCATGTTGCTCTAAAGAACTATTCTTAATGAGCTGATGGGAGTTCGATAACGCGCTTTGTATAGCTGTTCTTCTCTTTTTTACCATTTGAATAAGTAAAACCACCTGTATACTTGCCAACATAGTATGTATTAGAAGTGTAGGTAGGTCAACTAGTATATATTTCCAGTAGGTGTTTTGGATTAATGCTAGAATTGATTATTAATGCCGAAGTTAAGTGGCGGTGGGCTTGAGAGATGTAAGTGTTACAAGTTCATTTCTTTAGGTCACATTCATGCTGCATTAACCTAGAGAAGAATCATGTCAAAAAACCATCATGGGTTTAATTCTAATACCGGAGATGGAACCCCATCCTCTCGAGCCTATTGCTGAACCGGCGACAGTTAACTAGATAGTTTTGACATTAGCTGACCCCAACTATTCATTATGTAACTTCTTTGGGTTTAATCGTAATTCATCGCTTTATAAGTGTTTAATAGATGAAATGTAATCGATTGTACTCATTTCATTCTGTCCACTCTGTCTTACTGGTGCCTACAATTTCACTGCTTGAGCTCTCGAAAAACAGAACTCTTACGAGGAAACTTGAAGTCCTTATCACTATCTCGTAACTCGCATTAACAACATGACCAGTGGAATCACAAAAGAAAATTCATGGTTTGCTCCAAACACACGAAATAACAAACGTTCTGCTTCAGTAAAGCGTTTCGACTATTTAAATTGTGATTATCTAGGAAGTTGACTAATTACTACGAAGATATACTCGAAAATTTGAGAGTTTTGCAATCTAAAATTCTTCAATAATAGGCTAAATATTTCCTTGAAAGCTGCTTGCCGTCTTACTTTTAGCCCGGCTTTGCTCACGGTAGTGGGGAAGGGTGTTGTAATTATTGTGGGTAATATCATAAAATGAACGGCTAAGTACAATATTGGCGCACGAAGGAAGTTTGTACATCAAGCCTATTAATTATATAAAAAGTGATTTTGTGTTCAAAATTAACAATTCTAGCCAAACGTTCGCCGAGCCATCTCCAAAACTGCAGCTGTCGTTTTTTTTTTCATTTTTTACATGACCTGTCATCATATCTACTGTACGGACCCCAGCACTTGTTGCATTCGATTCGTTTTCCTTCACATTCGTCGTCGAGAAAGATCTACGAACACTTCACGCGTTGTTTCGACTGCTGCTTGAGGATTTTATCTTTTTTATGAACGTCATATAGCCAAGCTAAGGGGTTCACACGTGAGAACGCTTTGACAGCTGTCATACTAAAGCAAAATATAATACAAGACTGATAAAGACATGTTAGAGTGACTTCAGATATTTATGAAAACTTGCAAGTGGAGCAGATTCTTCATCAGCCATCTTTACCTAGAAAATCACGTGAGAAGTAATCTTCACATGAGCCACCTCGCCCGGTACCACGGAAAGGCGATCCGCTTTCGTGCGCGAGGAACGTGTGACGTCACGTGCGGCTCGTGCGCGATTACTGCGCCGGACGCGTCGTCAGTGCGTGTATTTGCTGTTATGGAGTGAGAGTTTTGTTTGAACTTCGAGAAAGCATCGGGACTCGACCCGATTGTGACCAAACAAAACGGCCAAATGCGGATATTCAGTGAATCGGGTCAGCTGGCTCCTCGGCTTACGAAATCGTCGTCCTGAATTCGGCACCTTTCATCACTTTCTCAATTCACGTTCTTGTACCGGATTACAGTAGCTCCAGTGGAGAGCGCTGCCTTGAAAGGCAATGGTAGGGTCGTCGAAGCTGTTGAAGATACAACTAAATTTCTAAAATTCCACCCAGAGATTTTGATGGTAGGGAGGAAACTGCATAAACATGTAGAGTAATTGCTCTGATCTAGACAATTTAGACAATCACAAGTGCTCTGAGTCCAGTTTTGCTAGTTTGCTCGAGACCGCGAAGTCGGAAATTTTTCTCTCCGTAGAATGGAAGATGTGAAGGAAAGAAGAACATCAAGTGGTGTTCGGCACAATTATTATGAGCATACGAAATTCTATATGGTGGATGTCACCATCATTGCTGCTCGGTTGCATAAGCCTTAGCCAAGGGTTTCGCATTTGATGTTTCCTATTGCCTCTTTTCTTCGGTAAATATCTCTTGGTTACCAACTTATCACCATAAATTTATTGCCTTGAGATGGATATTTTTTATATCACTGAACGGATTCGAAGAATATTTAGCCTGGACATGAGTTTCAGATCCAAAATAGTTCTATAGTCTTAAATGCTGTAATTTCTGTCATTTTAGATCCAAGCGAAAAGTTGAATTGAAAAATTCTTTTTGCTCCTTAAACAACTTTAATTGCGAATCACTGCGACATTCAGAGCATCATCGATGAATAGAATTTTTTTCAAGTAACAAACTCCAACTTCAGTTGGTTTTCTTCACAACCAGGAGTAGAAAATTGAAAAGAAACAACACAGCATTTAGTGGAGTTCACTGCTACAGTCTCCGTCATTCCATGAAGAAATGTCCTGCGCGAAATGTTTTATTCATCGTTTCGCAAAATTTGGAGAGCTTAGTTTCAGTCCCGTTTGCTTACCATATACCTTTACAGTAACGGATCAGTTTTACAGTAATCGAACTATTGGCTGAGGACTTTCAATTAATTTAGTCGAAGTCGATGGGCTGAAAGTAGCCATCCTAGTGAAATATAAGCCATTTTGGGCTTTAATTAATTTAGAAAAGCTTGATATGTTTTTAACCAAGGAAATTAAAATTTGTTCTATAGCGAATTATCCCGTTATTTTTGTATCTGCTGATAAATTCATTAAGTCCATTGGCAAGCAAAATTCATCGTTAGAACCAGCAGAAACTTGGCGACATAACTAATGAATCCTTAGAAGATATACCACCACTTTTCTATCTTTCAAAGACGAGTTTCTCTCACTTCCTTCGGTAAAGGAATACTCGTCATCTACACGAATTTCCTCTTCGCAACTGTTGTTTCGGGATACAAACCACTTATAGTGCTTGCCAAGCTCGTGCGATATCCTTGTATTTACACATGAAGTAAAAGGATTTACCGTTTGAACCAGTATTTCTGATCTCACATTTTCTCTAAATTAAGTGTTGTAGTATGGGTAAAAACACCTGCCTATAAGAGGACCATTAGAACCTCGATACTTTACGACGACAGCACCGCTCATATCAAAAGAAACGTACCGCTGCGTTGAATGACTGGAAGAGGAGTTTGCACAGTCTGCGACAATTCTGGATGCAGATGGCGATGGTGTGGATACGATGCAAGAGCCAGTTGTCAGATGCAAGGCAGTGCTCATCGCCGACGGCGAACTGAACATACGCCTGAGATCGTGAGGTCACGCCCTTCCTCACTCCAGCCGGCGAGTGGACAGCGTGACGTCACACACGTGGGAATCGCGGTATACTGTATAAACATTCGCGTGGACTGGCACCACTGCGTTGCCTGTCTAGCCCACTCTGAGGGTACATGTCAGCACAGGGCCAGTACAATTTATTTACTCGTTTACGATGCTTTTTTCTTTCCACTAATTTTATTAACTGAGTCCCTTCTTAAACTCAGCACTGTCCGGTTTTAAGGCTATCCGTACAAGTATTTCGAGTAATTACCTTCTTGGATAAACCTCAATCTTGCTGGTGTAAAGCTATTTTTATAACTGTAATTCTATCAAAAGCGTTAAATTCTGAGTCACTTCCATCAAAGCGGTCGGTCATCAGATTTCTATGGAAGACGTCTCAAGCAGTGTCGCACACGTTGTGCGAAGTCTTTCTGTGACGCAATCGACAATCAAACACACAGGCCAAACAGTCTCGCAAGACACACTATTGACAAAGAGGGCAGTCCCTAGTAAATCCAACGGAAGCAACTGAACTGACCACTGCAAAACGGATTCAAACTGCTAACAAAACTGAACATTTTTTGTGGCGAAAGGAGTGAATATCAGCGGCAATGGATAAGAACACAAACATAAATACTTTTGATTAAATTAAACCTGGGTAATAAAATAGTCAACATCTGTTTATATTGTTGAACTTACACGAGGTTGCTAGAGATGTTTATTCTGCTAACGTTTCGACGTCTTCTTCATCAGAGCCGGTGATCCTTGTCGATAGTCACAAGGATAAATGTTTCAAAACTTTTATTGAGGTCTTAGTTATTCAAGTGACAATATTTTCGAGTATGTTTTCATTTTCATTTTTTCATTCACTAAACATACGTTAAAATTTTTTAAAAAATAAAACTAATAAAGAAAGAATTTGGCATTTGCTGTCTCCAGTAATGACTCGTTTCGTTTCCTTCTCGTCAAGAAAGATGTGAACCCAATGTCGGTGGAACACCGAAATCCTACAGCAGAAATGATGGAGTCCTCACAGAAAGAAAGATTATCACTTAAATAGTCAATGCACTTGTAAATGCGTCGTTCTCTTTCCCAGCAATCACATAATTATTATTCAGGACAGCTTTACTTCCTTACAGAAATAGCACAAACAATAAAACGGTAGCTGACGTTTCGGCAGTATCGCCTTCTTCAGTCTGGAAGAGTACTCTTGTAATTTTCTAGGTCAAACGCATCAACAGCGCAAACGGAAAGATGAAAACCTGAACGATAATTACACGATCTGCAGCCACTCAGAAAACCCACCGTTTTTCTATCTGGCTTCCATCGAGAAAGAACAGCAACTCAGAGTCGCATATGATTGATGACTGCACCATCCCTCATCAAAAAACATTTCTGAGATAAGAAGCTAGATCATATGTTATCTCTCGGAATTCTTTCCTGCTATTCATTCCCGGGTTCTCAGCATTTATCCAAAAGGCCTCGAGGGGTTTGTTCGTTTCTGTTTTAGAACACTGTGCGGGGATGGCGACTTTTACATCAAAATCAATGTAATTATTTTTTTTTAGATCGTCGACTTATTAGTGCTAAGTTCAAACACCGTGCGTCATTTTGTGCTTGTAAAAACTATTCCGAATTCGGTTTGTTGCAACATTGGGTGACTGATTACAGTAACTGTTGCCTTTTTAATAGAGTCCTAGTCACAAGCTACCATCTCCGCACCAGAACAACCGATTGGTCTGGGTATTTGGGCAGTGACTTACCTACTGAAAACGCTATTACCGCTTGGTGGTTCCTTGCATTAGTTGCATGTGGGAAACACGGCTAATAAATGCTTACATCGCATGCAATGTGCGAAATCTCTTTAAAAACTCGGCGTTGATCAGTCACTGAAGGATGCATTCGACTTCATTATCAATGGTTATTATCGTCAATAATGACCGCTTTTATTACTAAGAAATTTGTTAACAAGTTTTGCAGTGGACACACAGAAAATAAATGAGGGCATATAGCGCAGGGGCAGTGATGCCGGTCATTACGACTAAAATTCAAGCGGCTCAGGAGTGATTTCACCCCACCTAGGAACCATTAAGCCTCCTGTCCTTCTAAGGTCGGGAAATTTGTACCAGACGTGTCTGAGAAGAAGCACTGTTGTTTTGCTCTGAAAGACTAAACTTGCACTTAAAGCAACGCTAGAAACGCGAAATATCATGAAGCCATAGACTAGAAAAGGGAACCTGAACGCCCCAGCACGCAGACAGTTCGAGAGGTTTTATAGGGAAGACACGAATCTTCATGAGGGTTAACGCCAAGTTTCTGCACTAGCACTTCAGAACGACCATCTTGAGCTGGTAGTCGGGACTGCCCCTGTCAAATTTGCTGGAATATTGTAAAGAAGGTCAACATTGACAACTTGACAAAAGTTCTCTATTCCAGAAGCATTGGAAAGCTTAACGCTCCATAAATGGGTATCACATTAATCGAGCGAATGGCAATAAGGTAGTCGCTTGCAAATTTCTTATGAGATTTTTTAGATAATAAAAACAATCCATTTCTCGACTGTATTGCTTGGAATAAGGCGCGACTAGAGCAATGCTGGTAATGTCGTTCAACACATCCAAGGCACCACCTCCACTCACTCGATTGCCAATCAATCCTCTCATTTCTCCGGGCTTAGGAAGACAGCACTGTGCTTGTCTGGGAAGCTGATGTGGTTCATAAAACCTGAACACACCACAGCACGACTATCCAAGTATCGGTTTTCGGAAAGCAAGAATCGATTCGACCAGCATTTAACGGCATTCGTAAAGAGGATCAGATAACCTCACTATAGGAGCTCATATAGGAATCGAAGCTTCAGACAATAAAAGTGTGAAAACGAAACGAACGGTCTAATGCTAGGACCCCTTCAATAGATATAAAGATGGAGACCGTTCTCAGTATTTGACAAAAGGCTATGCTCAGTATGGAAGTATTAATGTAATTAAATTCTAAAAATATTTTTAAAGCTAAATTTGCCTCATAATAAGGTTATGCTCATTTTGTTGTTGAGCAGATGGATTCAACCAATAGTACCTCTTGAATATGGGTAAAAGGATAGCAACAAAAAAGTACCTTTCACCAAACAGAAACGCGTTGCAGAAAGAGTGAAATCTTCTTGCACGACTGCGCTCTAACACACATGGCACAGCAAACATTACTAATGCTGGATGAGTTGACCCACGAAATCACGCTTCACTCGCCATGCTCACTTGGACCTCCCAATAACCAGTTACTACTTTTTGTAAGCATTTGAGTAATCACTGTGTAAAACAAATTTTCCAAAGCTTACGTACTACAAAATTTGCGTTAGGAGAGACCCTCGTTTCCCTAAATTTTTGACTTCACCCAATGAAATAAACAAACTCATAACCTGTTGGGAAAAAAATGTTTGTGTTCCTACAGCTTTCACGCTGATTAAAAGGGCTGATTTTAAACTGAGCTATGGCATTTCAAAGTGGCACTTCAAAAAGGCTATTACATTTGTATCAGGTTGCTGGTATATTTCAACCGAATCATCTAATATGTCGTCAACAACAACCTAATTTTCAATCCGTTCGGAGTTTGCTAACCACCTCGTAACTCCTATTTTTATTAATCCAAATTAGTTTTATCCACTGGACACTACCCTAGAGGTGAAATGATCACTTTAATGTCAATGAGAGCTGCAACTTTCAGGTCGTCGCCATCTATCCTCCACAGGGACCACAAGTCACCATGACAAAGAACATTCATTATACCAGAAGCATCTGTGACAAATCTAGCTGCAAAATCTTGTTTCTCTTTTCACACTGCCAGAAAGGTGCATTTTTTCAACTACAATGTTGCTGAGATGTTTGCGAAACTCTGGACCGTAGGTGTCCACAGTGGGGTACGAACGCGCTGTTACCCTTTCCAGGGACTAATGCATTCACCACCGCGACCACCACACCATACGGGTCCTTCGTTTCGCTTGTCTCTCAGCTATGATGGCGTCTCTCGATGGAATTATGATGGCGTCTATTTGCAGAACTAGCTAAGAGACAGGCGAAATGAAGGACCCGCATGGTGTGGTGGTGAACGTGTTAGCCCCTGGAAAGGGTAATAGCGGGTTCGTTCTCCACCGCAGACACCTGTGGCCCAGAGTTTTGCGAATATCTCAGTAACGTTGTGGTTGTATTCCGCTTAATACCCTACGGTTAAAAAAAGCAGGCAATAAATAATAAGTTAAAATTTTAAAAAAATATAATAAGGAGGGCTAAAAATTAAGCTGGATGTTATACCACATAGAATCAGCAGACTTCTTGAAAGGGTGAGCAGCAAACCTTAGACAAAGAAAATTTTCTGCGGGGTCAATTGAGATTACTGTAGGCGGTCACTTCCGTATTATGACACTAAATGAACTAAGAAGTGTAGGAAAACCATTCCAGATGGTATCCAACTGTGGTCATCAATTCCGGATCGTCAAATTTGTTGTCTAAGTTTCTCGGTTGATAGTTCCTTAGCGACTTCTTGCATTACCTATTAGGTAAGAATCTAAATATTTGGAAGAAGAGATACAAATGAGTGTAAAAAATTCTTGAAATTGAGCACATTTCGAAGATATTCGTTTGATAGATTCATTTAGAAAACAATGATTAAGACAACTTCAATGGTATGCTTGAATATTCTGGTACTGTATATATTTCAAAACCGACTTTCCTTTCGCCTCGGTATTACTAATCAACGCCTACTCTTTCTTTGATAAGCTTACGCGAGGTTGATAAATGGCTTTTATTCGGCTAGCGCTTCGACCTCTTCGTCTTCATCAGATCCGATGATCCGAATCGATAGACCAAAGTTCTCCTTCGTTTCGATGTGGCTGGCGTCTTCACCTTCGTATCGAGTTGGGTCTTCCCCAGAGGACCATCTCTCGAATGAAGCATACGCACTTAGTGATGCTACTTTATGAAGGATGCTGATTGTCGATAGTAGTGATTGCTTGGTGATATGCTCTTTGCTAGCTGAAAATGATACCCACTTTTGTAGGATGGATTGTTTGTGAAAGCCAAGCTGTTATCAACAGACAATTAATGCTATCAACCATCAGCATCCTGCGTAAAAGTACATCACTGAGTTTGTGTGTCATATTCGATAGATGGTTTGCTGAGGAAGGCAAAACCCAAAATGAAGGCGAAGACCTAATTCGAAACGAAGAAGTACGGTGACTATCGGCTCCGATCGTCGGCTCTGATGAAGACGAAGACGTGGAAACGTTAACCGAATAAAAATTATTTATAAACTTCGTGTAATCTTATCAAAGAAAGAATCTTGTATATATTGTTTCGATTGTGTTCTTTTTCTGTTTGTGTTTTTAGTATTTTTATCAGCTGTTATTTTATACCTTCCAACATTTTCTTCCTTTAATTTTTGACTTTTCAAATTCATTTCAACATTGCTTCTAGCTCAATGACGTCTTGCGCAATATCTAGCCGGAATGCGAAGCTGTCCGTCTCCTCGAATGGAGCACACTCATTCAGTGATGCCCTTTTATACACGATGCTGATGGTAGATATAACATTCGAGGAGACGGACCGCTGAGGAAGACCTGACTCGATACGAAGGCGAAGCCGCCACATCGAGACGAATAACAAGCGTGGACCATCGACTCGGATCATCGGCTCTGATGAAGACGAAGACGTCGAAACGTTAGCCGGTAATAAACATTATTATCAACCTCGTGTAAGCTCATCAAAGAAAGAATACATATTGATTATGCACACCGAGGTTCAAGGAAAGTCGGTTTCGAAGTATTAATACGCTTTGTGCTAGCTAATAACAACACCGACTTCTGCACGATGTGCGCGATGATATATGTCCGGAAGAAAAACAAGTAGTTACCAACGGATATTATCCTTATATCTACCATCAGCATCGTGTATAAAAGGGCATCACTGAATGAGTGTGCCCCATTCGAGGAGACGGACCGCTGAGGAAGACCTGACTCGACACGAAGGCGAAGCCGCCACATCGGGAAGGCTTAGTGACCCATGGGTGCTGACACTGATCCCACGTGTGTGTCGCAGTGGCGCCTCCAACCACTGCGTCACACGTGCCGTTGATATCATACGGAATTTCGATATAAGAAAACTAAAATAAATTCGACATATCCTTTATCGGAACCGAATGCGATGTACGTACCAGAATCATTCGTAAAAGTACATCACTGAGTTTGTGTGTCATATTCGATAGATGGTTTGCTGAGGAAGGCAAAACCCAAAATGAAGGCGAAGACCTAATTCGAAACGAAGAAGTACGGTGACTATCGGCTCCGATCGTCGGCTCTGATGAAGACGAAGACGTGGAAACGTTAACCGAATAAAAATTATTTATAAACTTCGTGTAATCTTATCAAAGAAAGAATCTTGTATATATTGTTTCGATTGTGTTCTTTTTCTGTTTGTGTTTTTAGTATTTTTATCAGCTGTTATTTTATACCTTCCAACATTTTCTTCCTTTAATTTTTGACTTTTCAAATTCATTTCAACATTGCTTCTAGCTCAATGACGTCTTGCGCAATATCTAGCCGGAATGCGAAGCTGTCCGTCTCCTCGAATGGAGCACACTCATTCAGTGATGCCCTTTTATACACGATGCTGATGGTAGATATAACATTCGAGGAGACGGACCGCTGAGGAAGACCTGACTCGATACGAAGGCGAAGCCGCCACATCGAGACGAATAACAAGCGTGGACCATCGACTCGGATCATCGGCTCTGATGAAGACGAAGACGTCGAAACGTTAGCCGGTAATAAACATTATTATCAACCTCGTGTAAGCTCATCAAAGAAAGAATACATATTGATTATGCACACCGAGGTTCAAGGAAAGTCGGTTTCGAAGTATTAATACGCTTTGTGCTAGCTAATGATAACACCGACTTCTGCACGATGTGCGCGATGATATATGTCCGGAAGAAAAACAAGTAGTTACCAACGGATATTATCCTTATATCTACCATCAGCATCGTGTATAAAAGGGCATCACTGAATGAGTGTGCCCCATTCGAGGAGACGGACCGCTGAGGAAGACCTGACTCGACACGAAGGCGAAGCCGCCACATCGGGAAGGCTTAGTGACCCATGGGTGCTGACACTGATCCCACGTGTGTGTCGCAGTGGCGCCTCCAACCACTGCGTCACACGTGCCGTTGATATCATACGGAATTTCGATATAAGAAAACTAAAATAAATTCGACATATCCTTTATCGGAACCGAATGCGATGTACGTACCAGAATCATTCGCCAGCAAGGTTAATCAAATATGAGCGAGTGCAGTAAATCCAAAACAACAGTTCCTAGACTTCCGCAAAATCTAGTGAGTAACATGGGAATTCTTTAAGAGAGGAACAGCAAAAATGGGCACCATACTAAGGTGGTTGTGATCTTATCAATTTTGAGCGTCGATAGACCGTTGAGTAAGTTTAATGCATTCTGAAGAAAATCATAGCTCGTTGGTACGTGCTCTAGTTGCTTGATTATAAACGAGATTATAAGTGGTGTATTTGAGGCACTTAGCTAATCTTAATATTGATAATTTAGCTGGCACGTGTTGTAGTAGTTTGTACCACCGACCTTCTATTAACTTCGGCATTGATCAAATAATTCTTCATATCTTTTTTTTTGAGGAAACGCGCGGTGTTATTCAGTTTCTTTATTAAGGTGAAGCTGACCTTTTAACGGATTTCGCCTTCTTTGGGACCTGGAAAGGTCAAGCTGACTGCTACCTATCCAGCCGAACACCTCTACAACTAAACGGAGGAAATGCTAAACTGAGATTTCAATCACAATGAATACAGAGTGGCTCACACTCAGCGCTCAGTCTTTCACGGGGTGGTCACGTGGAGATCAAGCACACAGAGTTCATTTTGAAGCACAATTTGCCACTATCACATAAATAATAATCTTAAATACTAAATGCAGTATTAAATACTGCATAAGCTCACGTGTGACAATGATCCATGCCTTCTCACGGTTCGGATTCTTGGAGTTCATCCGGAATGCTTCGAAAATTTTGATCGGTGGTGTTTTCAATTCCTGTGCTAGGATCATAAGTTCTACTTCATATTCTTCTTCGTTATGTCTCTGCGTCCTATGCGCGCCTAGTGGAGTATTTAATTTAATCTCAAGTTCAACAACTAAGTCTTCTTTTTATACGATGTAGTAATGCTTTATAGCTGCACTAATATCGGTTGAAAGGGAGGTTGTGGTAAACGGGATCTTACTATCGATAAAATTAGCGCATGGGGTCCTTAGTTTTTCTCTACACTTATCCTTAAGTGGTACAGTTTTGTACCAATTTGAAATGCCTGTTTCCTGCGCCAATTTCAAGGGTTTTTTCCGTCCGCTCTATTCCTGAGCACACGCTGGATGCTGTGCGAATTACATTTCTTATAAACGCCGTTTTTGTGTTTGAGGTGCGTGAGCAGAGCGACTGAGCCCTCATGTTTTTGCTGCTTGATATTTTGTAGTACTTGATGATATTGCCGTTTTCGGATAGGTTAATTTCAGCAGTCAAAAATGGAACCCAGCCTTTCTTTGGTTAGCAGCGGATGAAATTTATTATCCCTGTTTATTTGGCTATTGTGTGTCCCTCCTGTGTTAAGCAAGTGATAAAACACTCGTCTATATAGGTGTAGCATTGATGTGACCGAAGACCGTATACTGGGGCTACAGCTTTAGAAATGAGCCTAATGGCAAGGTTGGTGCCAGTCGCTGCCCCTTTATTAACCTCTAGTTTGTGCGTAATATTTTGCAGCCAATATGATGATTGCGCAGTTTAGGCTCTGTTTAATAAGGCTGTCAGCTGCTTAGGTGAGATGCTAGGTATGTTTATTTCTTCAAGATTTCGAGGATAGAAATCATTCGACCCCTTTGCATAACGGGCGGTTACGTCGAAGATCTCCATCATGTAGGCGGTGTTAGAATGAGCCCTACATGTAAGATCAATTACCACTTGGATGCTCATAAGATGGGTTGGAATATGCTTCAACAATTGAGTAACCATCACCTGTATCACCCGCAGTCCCGCTGATCGTCGAGTGACTCTGGCGGGCGCCAGTAAACCTTCCATTTTTCGCTGTTACGTCCAACAGTAGCCCAGTGGGTTCTGCTCGCTTTAGGGACTCGTCGAGCATCAAATCTTTCTTCAAGGCTTTTCGTGAAGAACTCTGACCATCGGGTCGGTGGTCTTCCTGCAGTACATTTGACATTCCGAGGAATCCAGTCACTAACAGCTCTTGTCCATCGGTTATCATTCATACGCATTACGTGTCCGGCCTACCTTATCTTCGACTGTTTGGCGCATAGAACGGCATCTTTGATTTTCGGTCGTTGACTTAGGTCGGCCACGGATCTCCCTCATATAAGGGAACTCGAGCCGGTTAGTCGCGAGGCTACGTGGCGCGTCGCCAGGTGGCGGATAAGGTGTTAATCGCGAACCAAAAGCGACCTTTGCTTCCATGAGACACAGGTGGAACCAGGGGATGCACTGCCTGATTCTGCTGCACCAATTTGGCACATACTTACTGTATTTGCCAAGCATAATCATGCATGCGTGTGTGAATGCATTCTCGCTTTATGCGGATTGTACTGTACGAGTCAATTCGGTCAAAAGCCTGCAATCAAGTGACAGCGAAGTATATGGAAGGCGGTTAGGAGTCGCCTCCAACAAATAAACTCCATGCCCCTCTGGAAGAGCCTGGCAAGCTACCCGTGAGTATACCTAGCCCTACGTTCAAAACTCAGCAAGCCATACGTGGGTATCAAAGTGCTAAACGCAGTAAAAAAAAAACGGGTCTCATTTTCCTGAACCCGAAAGAGCCCACAATTTCGCAGCGTTGGGTAGAACGAGTACGGAGAGGCTGCTAAAATCTCGGAGCCAATGGAAGCTGCCTGGATCACCAAGAACTACGGTGACGATCTGTACCCACAATACACGTGCACTTGTACCCGAGTCCTCGATAGAAGACTGGCTCATGCAAGCAAGAATGATGAGGTACGACGTCATCGGCCTGGCCGAGACGAGACGACGCCTCCCATTCAGCGCGGTCTTTGATACTGAAGAAGAACTGTTTCTCGGAACATGCAACAGTAGAGGCGTAGGCGATGTCAGCGTTTTCGTCAACACGAGGTTGTCCATGAACATCGATTCATTCGAACAGCTTACAACCCGAATCGGACGCTTACGATTAAAAAGATGTGGATCAACACCGGCTTTGACAATCTTCGTCGTTTACGCGCCAACATCAAACTATGACGAAGAAGAAGTCGAAGCGTTCTACATGGACTTGGAGAGGTTCTACAGAGAAGACCATACATTCTTCAAGGTCATCATTGGAGATTTCAATGCCAAGATTGGACAAAGAAGATGGTCTGAGAAAAGTCACATTGGGACCCACGGATTAGAATAGAACGAACAGGGTGAGCGGCTCTCTGAGTTTATCATGGCGATCAAAGTCACCCATGGTAACTCGCAATTCCAGAAGCCTCACCGTCAAGGCTGGAAGTGGGAATCCCTCGGTGGTGAGTACCATAACGAAATAGATCACATCATAGTAAATACAAAGTTTTGCCTAACCGATGTCGCTATTGTCCCAAAATTGTACACGGGATCAGACCACCGTCTCCTTCGTGCAAGATTTTATTTTTCACGGAAAGGAAAAAAAGCCGCTAAATTCAAAAACTGTAGTCCCAGAACCACCACAAACTAGGACTTATTCA
>MQTX01000050.1:553453-697305 GCA_009735665.1 Angiostrongylus cantonensis
ACAATCTCGCCAAAATTATTTACAGCCACCCTCCAGAACGTCATGCGAACATTGGAATGGGATAATATGGGAGTGAAAATCGATGGTCGGCAGATACACCACCTTCGCTTTGCTGATGATATCGTTCTTATAACACCAGACATTAGCCAAGCGGAACGCATGCTTGCGGACTTTGATAAAGCGTGTGGAAAGTTCGGTTTTCGACTAAATCTAGAGAAAACGGTGTTCATGAAAAACGGATTGGTTTCGTTTGTCCCATTCTTGCTCAACGGCTCAACGGAACGAGTATCTCCGAATGCTCCAGTTATGTCTATCTAGGTCGGGAAATCAATATGATGAACGACATAACTACAGAGCTGAGCAGAAGGAAACGAGCGGCTTGGGGAGCTTTCAAGAGCATCAAGGATGTTGTGAAGAGAACAAAGAACATCCGACTCCGCGCCCACGTTTTTGACTCAACGGTTCTTTCTGCCCTAACGTATGCGTCAGAAACCCGGTCGCTACGTAAGCAGGATGAAAGATCACTCAGCGTTATCGAACGCGCAGTCGAAACGACGATGCTGGGGGTATCCCGTTTCACACAAGTAAGGGATGGGATCCGAAGCTCCGACCTGCGTCAACGATCAAAATTCAAAGATGCCGTTCTATACGCAAACAGTCGAAGATATGGTAGGCCGGACACGTAATGCGTATGAATGATAATCGATGGACTAGAGCTGTTAGTGACTGGATTCCTCGGGATGTCAAACGTACTGCAGGAAGACCACCGACCCGATGGTCAGAGTTCTTCACGAAAAGCCTAGAAGAAAGATATGATGCTCGACGAGTCCCTAAGGCCAGGAGAGCCCACTGGGCTACTCTTGCACGCGATAGGGAAAATGGAGGATTTACTGGCGCCCGCTCGAGTCACTCGACGATCAACGGGACTACAGGTGACACAGGTGACGTAGGTCAGAGCTTCGGATCCCATCCCTTACTTGTGTGAAACGAGATACTCCTAGCATCGCCCTTTCGACTGCGCGTCCGATAACGCTGAGTGATCTTTCATCCTGCTTACCTAGCGACCAGGTTTCTGACGCATACGTTAGGGTAGGAAGAACCGTTGAGTCGAAAAGGTGGGCACGGAGCCGGGTGTTCTTTGTTCTCTTCGCTACATCCTCGATGTTCTTGAAAATTCCCAAGCTGCTCGTTTCCTTCTGCTCAGCTCTGGAGCTAAGTCGTCCATCATATTGATTTCCTGACCTAGATAGACATAACTGGACCATTCGGAGATATTCGCTCCGTTGAGCGTGAATGGGGCAAACGAAACCAATCCGTTCTTCATGAACATCGTGTTCTTGAGATTTAGTCGAAGACCAATCGTTCCACACGCTTTATCAAAGTCCGCAAGCATACGTTCCGCTTGGCTAATGTCAGGTGTTATAAGAACGATATCATCAGCAAAGCGAAGCGATTTTCACTCCTATGCTATCGCATGCATAGCTTATAGAATACGTGGTCGTAGGCTCCTTAAACAGTCAATAATATATTTGCAAAACTCGAGACCACAGGTGTCTGTTGTGGGGAACGAACGCGACAATACCCTTTTCGTGGGCTAACGCGACCACCTCCACACCACGCAGGGCTTTCGTTTCGCCTGTCTCTTAGCTAGTTCTACGGATCAGACCCATCACCGGTCAGCGGGATTGATCTGGGAAGCCCAAATCGCCAAGGAACCCAGTAGGCAAATGTATCCCACATCATACCCTGCCGTCAGAAAATGTAATAAGCAGTAAATAAAAAGTTAACATAGTTAACAATATATCATTGCTGTAACCCAGGTGAAACAACTGGAACGACTGCAGATTAAAGAAATGGGAAGGTGTTTTAGAGAACTCTAGTCATTTATGCTTACACTAAACTACCACCTGTTTTCTCGCAGAAATTTTCTCCTGGTACTTTTTGTGTTAAATCGTTAGGTCTTTCATGATGATACCATATCCAACGTAGCACAAAGAAGTCAGGATTAAGATGAAATTATTAGAAGAATTCTATCGGTCTCAATTTGCCCGTGCAGCGATTTCCTGCTTACTGTACCAGGAATGTGTACCAGGACAGATTGTTGCTGGATGGGGTATAACGTTGTATTTGTGAAAACATTTCAGAATGATTGCAAAACTTCTCAATAGATGTTCCAACAACTTTTCACGACCCTTCTAAGCATAATGTTTGACGGGTAGTTACTGTGGAATTTACTTGCATTTACCATTTAATCCAACTAGTTTTAAGCAGAATCATTTCCTGTATTAGCTATACTTGTTGATTCAGCACATTTTTCTGCCGTCTTCCAAACTTCTGACACTTTGCTACTTCTTCTCAGCCAACGAAAGGTTTTTGTTTTCGTCACTGTGTCGATATTTTCAAAAGACAAATGAAATATTAAAGCTCTCGTCGTTGATCGATCCCTGAGAGATACGCCATGCATTCGACTTCACTAAGCGTCGTTGAAGGTGATTAAATGCATATCTGGCCTTTACAATGACTCGCGGTGGCCCCCGATGTATTGAGTCAGTGCTGCTATCCTCTCAGAGAAGTCTGGTACCAATCTACCGACCCCGGAGAGATGCAAGGCTTGGTGGGTCATGGCCGCGGTAATCGATTCCACGTGTGTGTCGCAGTGGTGCCTCCAACCATTGTGCCATCTGCTCCCTTATTCCAAAGATATAGCGAGTTAAATATGTGGAAGAAACATTAAAAACGAACAAAGCTCCAAACGAAATTTTCTGTTATATCCCGTAATAGTCTACTTTGTTTGACTCGGTTGTAGAGTAGTATCTACGTATCATCCGGAGAAAAGTTGAAATACCTAAGTTATTGAGAAGAAAAATATACGTGTCATTCCGTAATTCGCGGGTTCTCTTGAAACCTTGAGCAGAGCAGGCTCTCTGTTTATTGGATGTCCACAAGCAATTTTCCTTAGTTCCAATTTCATATCACTGGCCCTATTTCAGCACAGCAATTCCGATTCAATATTGCTCGCCTGTCCACTATTCGTGCATGCCAACTTTAGCTACCTGTAGATAAGTTGTGGCGAAGGATGCTTTCAAACAGCGTAGTAATATGCCTTCATCCTTCCAGTTGAGCCTTGTTGCACCTATTTCACTCTGCTGGCTCTCTGGTTGTCTCTTCAGGTACCACTAGACGATCTACTTTGCTGAATCCTACTCTTATCATACTAAACGTTCCAACTACTTCGAAACCGACTTTCCTTGAACCTCGGTGTGCTTAATCAATACGTATTCTTTGTTTGATGAGCTCCGATTCAATATTGCTCGCCTGTCCACTATTCGTGCATGCCAACTTTAGCTACCTGTAGATAAGTTGTGGCGAAGGATGCTTTCAAACAGCGTAGTAATATGCCTTCATCCTTCCAGTTGAGCCTTGTTGCACCTATTTCACTCTGCTGGCTCTCTGGTTGTCTCTTCAGGTACCACTAGACGATCTACTTTGCTGAATCCTACTCTCAGCTTTCATGGCGATAACGTGAAGATGTTCAACGAGCCGATCATATTCTCGTCGATGTTGTCGACATCGCCGTCTTTCCAACAGCCGACTAATGAGTTGAATAAGTGCTAGTTTGTGGTGGTTCTGGGACGTCGGTTTTTGAATTTAGCGGCTTTTTCTTCTTTCCGCGAGAATTAGAATCTCGCACGAAGGAGACGGTGGTCTGATCCCGTGTAGAATTTTGGGACAACAGCGACATCGCTTAGGCAAAACTTTCTATTTACTATGATTTGGTCTATTTCGTTATGGTACTCTGCATCGGGAGATTCCCACGTCCATTGTTGACGGTTAGGCTTCTGGAATTGCGAGTTACCATGGATGGTTTTGGTCGCCATGATAAACTCAGAGAACCGCTCACCCTGTTCGTTCCATTCTAATCCGTGGGTCCCAATGTGACGTTCCTCAGACGATCTTCTTGGTCTAATCTTGGCATTGAAATCTCCAATGATGACGTTGAAGAATGTATGGTCTTCTCTGTAGAACCTCTCCAAGTCCATGTAGAACGCTTCGACTTTTTCTTCGTCATAGTTTGATGTTGGCGCGTAAACGACGAAGATTGTCAAAGCCGGTGTTGATCCACATCTTTTTAATCGTAAGCGTCCGATTCGGGTTGTAAGCTGTTCGAATGAATTGATGTTCATGGATAAACTCGTGTTGACGAAAACGCCGAAACCGCCTACTTCTCTACTGTCGCATGTTCCGAGAAACAGTTCTTCTCCAGTGTCAAAGACCGCGCTGAATGGGTGGCGTCGTCTCGTCTCGGCCAGGCGAGGACGTCGCAACTTATCATTCTTGCTTGCATGAGCAAGTCTTCTATCGAGGACTCGGGTACAAGTGCACGTGTATTGTGGGTACAGATCGTCACCATAGTTCTTGGTGATCCAGGCAGCTTCCATTGGCTCCGAGATTTTAGCAGCCTCTCCGTACTCGTCCTACCCAGCGCTGCGAAATTGTGGGCTCTTTCGGGTTCAGGAAAATGAGGCCCGTTTTTTTTTTTACTGCGTTTAGCATTTTGATACCCACGTATGGCTTGCTGAGTTTTGAACGTAGGGCTAGGTATACTCACGGGTTGCTTGCCAGGCTCTTCCGGAGGGGCATGGAGTTTATTTGTTGGAGGCGATTCTTAACCGCCTTCCATATACTTCCCTGTCACTTGATTGCAGGCTTTTGGCCGATTTGACTCGTACAATACAATCCGCACATAGCGAGAACGCATTCACACACGCATGCATGAATATGCTTGGCAAATACAGTAAGTATGTGCCAAATTGGTGCAGCAGAACAGGCAGTGCATCCCCTGGATCCACCTGTGTCTCAGGGAAGCAAAGGTCCCTTTTGGTCCGCGATTAACCCCCTATCCGCCACCTGGGGACGCGCTACGTAGCCTCGTGACTAACCGGCTCGAGATCCCTCATGTGAGGGAGATCTGTAGATTGAGTAACCATAAGATTTAAAAAGCCATATTTTTTAAATCTGGTGGGCCGTTTACACAGCTGATTGCGGGTGCAACATCGAGCAATGATTGATCGATAGACGCATGGTCATCAGTAGGCAATAACTTAAGAATTCTGACAAGTAAGCATAAGAAGGAGCATGTTGGTGATTTGGCTTTGATTTAAGAGATAACTGGTTGTTTTAAATTGGCCGCTTTTGCCACTACGTCTCATTCGCTGTTCAATTTTCGCTACTGCGGTTTTCTTGTTCAGCAGTCGTGAGGTTATTCTTCAACATACTTCCAATGAGGAAGGTTAGAACAGCTGATTAGATAATCTAACCTTTTTTATTGGAGGTCATGTAAAAACCGTTTCTGAAGAAGGCGATACTTCCGAAACGTCAGCTACTGTTGTATTCTATTGTGTGTTTTTCTATGGAAGTAAATGTATGCTGTATAACAACCTCGCGACTGCTACAACGCATTCATATTCCAATGCCGAGGTTAATGGAAAGTCGATCCTAGAAACTGTTTCGCTATTGCCTTCGGTGGACTCTTGGAAAGCGGTGAGTGTGCGAAGACGCTACTTTGTTTTTAATTCGATTGAAATCTTGGGTGGTAGTTTTTCTATGTTGGTGTTGGAGGTATTAGGCTGGATAGATTGCATTCAATTCTACCTTTTTAGGTTCTTAAGAAAGTGAAATTCACTGAAAGGTCAGATCACTTGTCAATAGAGAACAAAGAAACAGCATGTTTGCTTATTAGGAAGTCAGTAAGTCACTCAAAGAATGTGTTTTTATGTAGGTGTGTATAAGCGTGAATAAACACTACATCATGTATTAGTATTTGCCATTAAAAGCGACAGTCCGTTTCGAACAAGGTAACGCCTCCAAGTGTTATCAAGTAATCCATAAGTCGTGCTCAGTTTCGAACGCGGCTGCTTGACGTGAGCATAAACAGTGGTTCCTTCCTCTTCGATGCATGTCTACTCCTATTTCAGCAAATCATTCACAAATTCTGGGCACCACTCACTCGGGCAATTTGTTCCGCTGTTGATCTCTTTCCTTGCATACCAAAGACGTGATGATTTTTAGTGGTTCAGAAAATAAATTCTCTTTTGACGTTTTATACGACCTTTTTGTCTTAGAAAACTTCGTTCAAGCGGCCCATGTTCGGCGCTCATATCAAAGCGTTTGGAAGATCTTTAAATATCGTTTCACTAAGAAGGCGCGCAGTTTTTTTCTTCATTTGCTTGGCAACTTTTCTGAGAGCTCGGAAGGAAAGATTTTTTTAAAGACTGATCTACAATGTAGTTTAGCGTACGTAGTGGGATCCCTGAAAGCAAGTGTTGTATGGTTTCTACGAATACAAAATAATTGAGATAGAAATGTCCCATATCGCATCTTCTACGGAATGATCCACCACAAAAGCATGCGCTAACAGGCATTATCATGAGAGCGCCTAGAGGAAAAAATCGGCAATCCTTGAGCAGAAACTATCTTTTATGAATCATATCTTGGACAAAAAGTAAAAAATTCCAGGTTACTGTTTTATACGAGCTGATTTTGAGCTCTCAGTGGGAAAAAATAGATCTGAACGAACTTTTTATTGCTCGAGCTTATTGCAATGTGAAAACGAACCTGCTCAAACGTGTAACGCATCTCTCTGATACCACATTCCTCTTTTAAGTATCTGAACTCTTCCAATAATTCTTTCCAGTGTTCGTCGATCCTTATCGCTAAGACATGAAGGCATCAGGCGATTGAAATCAAGTGCTGCACATCCAAAGTGAGTAACCTAGACAAGGATTTAGTGAAAATGAAGTAAACGACTAACAGGGTTGTGCAAACATAATGATCGCCTTTGTTGTTGCGAACCTCAACAAATAATTTAGCAATAAAGACATAGTAAACAACCAGCAGCATGTACCGCAGTGGAAGCGGTGCGGGTCAGCAGAACGAAGGTCTAACCAATCCCTGCAGTGACGCTACCCAGTGAAGGGTTCACAAAGCGTTCCGTCCCTCTGGGTTTAGGAAATTGGTACCAGACTTGTCCGGGAAAGTTCCGCATTGTTTTGCTTCAACAAACGAAATATGGACTAAAAGGAAAGTTAGAAATTTGAAATACTATGGAAGCGTGGACCATGTTTAGGTGTTTGGAAGTCTCAGTATGCATATATTTCGAGCGGTTTTATAGCGGAGGTACGAATCATTATTAGGTTGAAAATTGAGCACTTAGGCGAGCACTTTAGAGTTAGAGCGACCATCTCGAGTATGTAATCGAAGCTGCGACTGCCAAATCTACTGCAGTGTTGAGGAGAAGGTCAACGTTGACGATTCGGAAGCAGTTCGCTGTTAGGTAAACATTGCAAAGCTAAAACGCTCGATAAATGTGTAACAGTTGAATTGATCAGATGGTAACGAGTTAGTCATTAGCAATTTTTTTTCTGCGCTTTCTTTAGACTACAAAATCGATGCATATCTCGACCATATTGCGAGGAATAAGACGCTGATAAAGCAGTGGTGGAGATGCCGTTCAAAACGCACAAGGCGCAGCTTCCATCCAGCGCCAGGCCAGCAGAGCCTCTCATGCCTATGGACATGGAAAATCGGTGCTAGGATTGTTTGGAACCTTCATGCGGCTTACGAGAACTAGGAACGCCGACGTTAGGCACGTAACCGGTCGATCACCTGTATAGATGCTAGAAAGTGTTACAGATCGTTATCTTAGTCTTATCAGTTTTAACCGGCCTAGAATATTCCTGACGATCTACAGGTTTCTCGTATTTACCTTATCCAAGATTGTTTTATCGTTGATTCCTTCGTAATCTGGAGATGAGATAGAATGATTTTCAAAGCCCAGGTAAAGTTCCACGTTTTCTTCATATCTCAGCACCCTTTAGTTGCACGTCAAGCACTGCCACAAAAATTAGTGAGAAAATAAAAGTTGTGCTCGACCGAGAATAATTTGCCATTCTGTGCTTGGCTGTTAATAGCCACGGGTAGCTTGTTGAGGTCGAGACGTAAAAGTAGAATATACTCGTCTTTTCTTCTCAACTCATGCTGCTACTCTTCTCTAACAAGAGTTCGCCCACTTATTTGTTAAACCTATCAATATTTAGATGTGGAGCTTACTGTCCTATACTTCCTCAGCTTCAAATGACTAATCTAAATGCTTTCGTTTACTTTTCGTTAAATTAAAATACTACATTTGCTTTACCACCTTCACGGTTCTTCTCTCATCCCAGCTCTGCAAATCGCGGGGGTTTCTTTCCGCCTCACCAAGTTAAGTGTTATCCTTCACTAGAATAGTTGTATGATGTTTTAAGTCTCGACGTAGCTCCTCCTTTCTTGATTGCACAAGCAGGACAAGCAGATTGCAGCTAACAATGGCACTGATTCTTTTACAATTGCTACTACTCTTAGTTTTTTTTTCACAAGATTATAATCGGAAAGAAGCGACTACCAAACTGTCCGTTGCCTTATAAATACATAAAAATTATGAATTTAAGAACTTTTTCGCTTAAACAGTTGAGTAACATTTGGCTGTGTTATGCTACTGCGTTGAACCTCTTTGTCGCTTGGTTCGCTCTGTGAATCTCATGCTTTAGTAATGAAAGCTCTATAAAATAAAAAGCTCTCGGCGTTGATCAATCCCTTAACGACGCGCCATGCATTCGACTTCATTAAGTATCGTTGGAGGTGATTGAATGCATATCTGGCAGTTACAATTACTCGCGATGGCCTACCGATGTATCCAGCCAATGCTGCTATCCTCCCAGGCAAGTCTGGTACCAATTTGCCGACGCCAGAGGGATGGAAGGCTTGGTGTGCCACAGACGCAGGGATCGATTCCCTGTGTATGTCACAGTGGCGCCTCCGACCACTGCGCCACACACGCTTTATTCTTGCCAAGTATTCCTATTAATTAGTGGAGGGCAGGCGTACAGAATTATGCATGGTTGAGGAATGTGCCCTGGGTCAGGTCATTGAATCAGCCTGAGGTATGGAGCAAGGTTACGCGTGATAACAAGACACTCTTCCTTGCTGTTCATTTTTGTATTTTTGAAATTAATCCAAAACGCTTTAAGAGTTTTACGTGTTGACGTTTTCGATTCGTGAGTGAGGATAGCGGCTTCTACCTTAAAATTTTCTTTGTTGTGTTTTTGCGTCCCATGCGCGCCTAGCGGAGTGTTTCGTTTCAATTGAGATTTACCGACTAGGTGTTCTTTTAAGGAGATGAAGAGCGGTATAGCCCTTTTGCCAACGTACTCCTCCCCCACACGCTTTGCAAGAGATTAGGTACGTAGTTTTCCATTGCACACAGACAGTATAGGCGGTTGCGAACAAGCTGACGTCTTAGAGTGTCCGATGGTATTTCTACCACTCTTACGGAATTCTCTGGACCGGCCCTAATTAGGCAACCCCGGAGAGATAGAAGGCTTGGGGGCAAGGGCGCGGGAGTCGATTCCACGTGTGTTTCAGGCGGTCACCGACCACTGCACCAAATGCGCCCCTTCCTTCCTTTCCGCTCAGAGATCCTTCAATAGGTGTTCTTATGTGTGTGGTTTATTCCATCGAATTGCTTTCAAAACCCTGCTTGTTATCGTGGCTGTCCTTCGCCCGGTGTTCCGTCAATCCTGTTTAGGATGGCTAGAGTGGAAAGTTTCTAGACGACGGACAGCAAGCAGTTTAGGCGGTAGTTGCCGATGTCGTGAAGGGCTCATTATTTGTGCAATAATGTGGTCTCCTTGTTTTTTCTTAAGTTAAAAATCTTACATTCTGGTAAGTAGCGTGTGAGTACTCGGAGCACTTTTTTTGATGAGGACAACGGAAAGCTCTTCAGCTGACGGTGTCCTACTCTGTTTGAGCAAGGTGTTATCTCTTATTTCACAAAGCAAATGACATTTCGGACTTTTGAAAAGAAAACCGGTGAAATGGCATAGTTTTTATTAATTTTGTATGAGTGGAAAAAAATGTGGCCGATAAGGAAATGAAGATAGTATTCCTGAATGATTTTCTCCATTACTTTCTTGGCGCTCTTACTGTTTTTTTTGCTCAACGAAATGCAATCGTCTAGCTTTTGTAATTTGTAATCCTTCTGTGGCAGTTAGTAAATTTTTTTAACCTCTACAAATCCACCGTTGACGTGCGATTGCTGACAGCTCCTATAAAATACTGCTCGTTCGTCAAATACCTCGGCATCATAGTGGTTATATTTCACATAAAATCTTGCTGCAGAAAAAATAATTGGCAGTTGATAAAAGTTATACAGTGTGGTTTCGATTACAGCCTCAGCTTAAACGGTGTCAATGCCGATTAGTGCTCCTCAGGTCATTGCGTTTTCTTCGTTTCGCCTTTCTCTCAGCCGTATTTTCATTGGCGCTATAAGCAATGACCGATTAATCTCGGGAGCATAAATCGGCATTTCACCACCCATTGGTCCACCCCGTTGACGGCTCATTGTTCATACTTCATGCTTGATACTTGAACGGCCCATCCTCACTAGTTGTAGAGGCCCCAGCATAATCACCATTTTTCGGAGATTTGCTAGTTGAGCCATTGTGGTTTCTTGGAATCCCGAGGACAGCCTGGTCAAAGTCTGCACCAGGTCGTCACCACCACAGACAGTCGCAGGCCTTGCTGATCAGAGGAAAATTTGCCACCATGCCACTTTGACACCATGACGGCGGTGGATTCTGGTATTCGTTTACTCCTAGCTAGGCTTCCTGATGGAAACGCCAAACTCCTTAGTTTGCGAGACCCTGCCGGAGGGACGAATCCCTCCGTTGTACATCGCAGTCCGATATTCAGGAACACCACCCAGCCACGATGAGGTAATAAACCGTTGGGAGGGTCTTTGTTCATAGCGCCTGTAAAATACGGCAGACAGAACGACGAAACGAAGGACACACGTGGTGTGGAGGTGAGCACGTTAGTTCCTGGAAAGGGTGACAATGGAGTTCAATCTCGCAGCAGACACCTGCTGTCCGGAGTTGTGCAAATACCATCTTGTCAACCGCATGGGTTCGACCTAAGATCTTAATTGTTCAAAAGGTGAGGTTTATAGTGGCGCACTGTTGAAAACCGTCAACTTCTCTCTGTTAGCAATGGCATTAAACGCGTAGCGTCTTTCGTGTCGAACAGCACGATGACGTAGTGCACATTTCTAAGAATCAGATCCTCAATGAGGGATTAAGTGTAGGCAAGCGTGCATTGTGAGTACAAGTCTTCACCTTTTAGTTTTTGCGATTCAGGCCTCCTAGAATGGTTCTGAGATTTCTACAGCCTTTCCGTACTCTTACTACACAACACTGTCGTAACCGAGGCTCTTTAGCTATGGGGTGGATTAGGCTTGTTCAGTTTATTTTACTCTTCCTTTTTACGTTGACAAATAGTTTTCTAGGCTCTGAAAGCAAGAGTGGATGTATTCACGTGTAGCTTTACCGTCTGCATGCCAAATACCCTCGCATCTAGCAGAATCATGATCCATCAGTGAAGAAGACCTGTGTTAACTTTACATTAGTACTGCAAAAGGCGACAGTTTGTAAGAGCATGCTGCCGTTCATGCAAGGCCTTTCGAGGAGGCAGTAGAAGAAATTCTTAAGCAAAGGTAAGCAGGTTTACAGCTGATGATCCAGGAATTTTTAACGTGTCTCTATATCATGAAAAGAACGATGGATAAGTAGAAGAAACGGTTCCCTTTTGTGAAGTCCAACATTTTATCGTTTTGCAGAAAAACAATGAAGTATGCGGGCTAGTTAGCACTAGACCTAAGCATGTACATACCCCAGCTCCACTTCACTTCCTCTTTTACATTTCGAAATGAGTTTAAAATTGATAGGAATGCAAAAAAAAACGACATTGGGAGACAAATAGAAAAGCAATCGAACATTTTAGGTGCTCTACCATATTTTGAAGACTCGAATTATTTTACTTTTCAACTTAAAAGTAAGCCCAATTATTTATCATCCTTTTATTTCAGTTTTAGTCGGCTTTCAATCCTCTGTTCCGTTCCATGTTGCGGTTATGGTAGAAAAGTATGTCATCCAAAAGACACTCAGTCTTCTCCACCACAAGTTCCAAACTCTGGAACGATGTCGTAAGCTTACTTCTATATTTTTGGATCAGATGTAAAACTATTAAAATCACCTTCTGGTTCTGCTCTTCATCGCAATTTTTACAAACTATGTCGAATAGAGGTCCGATCATTGGTATTATCATTAAGCCGCCAAGAGGAAAAAGTTGGCGATACGATTCTTTGAGCTGAAAATATCTCATTTAAACAAATATCGAACGTGAAATAAAAGATTTTTGGGTGATCTATTTTCTGTGAGTTGATTTGGGACTCCACTGAAAAAACAGATTTCTTTCTATTAGGCATAGGAACAACATTCGAACGGACCTGGCTTAACGTGTAGGGCATCTCTCTGTTACCACATTCCTCTTTAAAGTATCCGTAGAATTCATCCAATAATTCTTTCCAGTGCTCCCGTCGATCCCTTCCACTAAGACATGCAGACATCACACGGATGAGATCGAATGCAGCACATCCAAAATGGGCATTCTGAAAAATGCTTTAATTAAGAAAAATGATGGATCATATTGGTCGATGTTTTTCTCTAATGCCTTGTCATATGATCAAAAGCGGATTCAAAAATGTCGTATCTGTTAGTAGGAAAAAGAGATAAATCATTTCCTGGCACCGAGCTGATCGCTGATTAGCAAGACTAAGCACCAATAAGTTTTCCATATGTTACTGGCGTGTTCAACAGCAGTAGATAAGTGCTTCTTGCCCGGTCTTATGACTCGCTTAACATCATATCTTTCTTCTTTTTTGGGTTTTTAACAAAAATGTATCCATCGTGTAATTGGTCTACTTGCTGTGGTTTTGATATCAAGGAAACAGGCGCTTATGGCTTCTGTCCATCGCTTCCCGTTCAGTTTAGCGTCCAGGACATCGGAAACCAACGACTCCACGAAATACGAGATGTCTACCTATGGTCCACTCAATTTTGGTTGAGGGATAGTTGCCGATATCGTGGAGGTCACCCTAATTAAACAATAACGCAAACTTCTGGTTTTCCATTGAAAACGAACCTTCACTTTTGACAGGTAACGTGCGAAAGACGAAGCAAATGCATTATGAAGATTGGCGGAAGGTTATTCAGGTGTTCATGCACTATCACATCTGAACCAGGTTGAGCGTTTCTAGAGACAGACGCCCCTTGCTAACTTTCGAACTCTCAGCTTACATAGAGCTAACGTCAAGATGTTGAATAAGCCCATCGTATTCCTTGCCAGTGTTATCAATTTCATCTTCTTTTCAATGTATGACCATTGAACTGACAATATTTCAGTTTATCACCCTTTTGGAACTTTCTTTTCAAACTCGGCGACTTTCTCTTCTTTTCATGAGGAATAGAACACTGCGTGAGCGAGGCCATAGTGCAACCCTACATAAATCTTGGGACAAAAGTGACGGCAGTTGTGCAAAATCCTTCGATTTTCTGTGATCTTTCGTTATGGTAGTCTAAAATAGAAGACTCCCACGCCTTCTTTGAATTTTAAGTGTCCGGTGTTGGATCTGTTGATAAAATCAGAAATCGTTCTCTTTATTCGTACAAATCCAGCCCATAGATAACAATGTAACTTTCACCAATTGTCGTACTGATTCGCATCAGCGTTGAAATTGCCAATGTTGTCTTTCAGAAGAATTAATAAAGGTGTTCTCCTTTGCAAAAACGTATCTTAGTCCAAATAGAGTCTACTAACTTCATCAACGTCATAGCTTGACGGTGGTTGATTTCATAGACTGTATCAAATGGGGGCATTTTCTCGTCTCGGCTCGCCCGATGACGTCACACGTAACCCAATTAGCCTTCATTATTAGAGGAATCAAACACATGAGAGTGTCCATTATAAGTGCAGAACGCCACTCTACTTATTCATTCCAGATCTAGGTTACCCTTAATGACTTTGAATTTTCACCAGTCTTTTCACACTTCTCCTACGCAACACTGCCTCATCGGGTTTTCTTTCGTAGGAAAGGAAATGAAACACATTTCTTCTTACATTGTTTGGCATTTTAATACCTACGTGTCACCATCATAGCTTTCATTGCGGCTGGCTATACTAAGGGGTAGCTGTGCCGCCTTATCCAGAAAGGACGTGGAAGTAGCATGTTGGAAATGAGCACTTAGCATTTTCTGCATACTTTCCACTCATTTGATTGAAGGCTCTTGACCACTTGTAAAACACAATTTGCGTAAAGAAAACACACCCACGTGCACATACATATATGGACTTGTCTACGCTGCCACCAAGCGTATATATCCAATTCGAGGGCAAGAAATGGAGAGCCCATACCAGGATCAGATTGCGTCGCTGCGTCGCAGAGAAGCATAACGTTGCTTTTGGCCCACGATTATCCCCAGGCTGTCAAATGAGGCCGCGTCACGTTGCCTGTCTACAAAGCGGCTGCGGACCCCTCGGTGAGGGAGATACCTGGCAACCATGTGAGCAAGTTTTCGAAAAGGATTCAGCGCGAGAGTAGAAAAGACTGCTTTGTCTCACTTAAAGCGATTTAAACAAGAGCTTTCGATTTAGCTGGGACTAGAAGCAGTCATGGGAGCTGTGTAAAGATGCTTAGTGAGCTATATATTGATTTTCCCAATAAAATATCACCATTGTGCAACGATATTACAACCGACGTCAAAAGAGGGAACAGATAAGGCAATAACATCTCTCCAAAATTACTTATTGCCACCCTCGAGAAAATCATACGAATATTCGAGTGTAATGACATCGGAGTGAAAAGCGATGGTCGGCAACGGGCCGCGTCACGTTGCCTCTCTACAAAGCGGCTGCGGAGCCCTCGGTGAGGGAGATGCCTGGCAACCATGTGAGCAAGTTTTCGAAAAGGATTCAGGATTCAAAAAAGGATTCAGCGCGAGAGTAGAAAAGACTGCTTTGTCTCACTTAGGAGAGCCCATACCAGGATCAGATTGCGTCGCTGCGTCGCAGAGAAGCATAACGTTGCTTTTGGCCCACGATTATCCCCAGGCTGTCAAATGAGGCCGCGTCACGTTGCCTGTCTACAAAGCGGCTGCGGACCCCTCGGTGAGGGAGATACCTGGCAACCATGTGAGCAAGTTTTCGAAAAGGATTCAGCGCGAGAGTAGAAAAGACTGCTTTGTCTCACTTAAAGCGATTTAAACAAGAGCTTTCGATTTAGCTGGGACTAGAAGCAGTCATGGGAGCTGTGTAAAGATGCTTAGTGAGCTATATATTGATTTTCCCAATAAAATATCACCATTGTGCAACGATATTACAACCGACGTCAAAAGAGGGAACAGATAAGGCAATAACATCTCTCCAAAATTACTTATTGCCACCCTCGAGAAAATCATACGAATATTCGAGTGTAATGACATCGGAGTGAAAAGCGATGGTCGGCAACAACACCATCTTTGCTTTGTTGACGATATCGTTTTTATAGAACTAATCACTGGCCAGGCGGAACGAATGCTAACCGAATTTGGTAACGCTTGTGGAAAGATTGGTCTTTGAATAGATTTCACGAAAACGGCGTTCATGAGGAACGGATTGGTTTCTTATACCCCATTCACTGTCAACATGCTGAATATCTCGGAATGATCTAGCTATATAGGTGTAATTCGGGAAATTAACGTGATAAACGACGTAGCTCCATATTTGAGCAATAGAAAGCGAGTAGCTTAGAAGCTTTCAAAAGCATCGAGGATTAAGTGAACAAAACAAAGAACTCGGTCTCCGGCCGCTACTCTACTGCAGATATATAGATGATTGTTTTGTCGTCTTCTCTACACTGGAGAAGATTGACAAATAATATGAATTATTGGACTAGCAGTCAGAGTACATCAAGTTCAGCCAGGAGAAACCGAAGGACGACTGGCTCCCGTTTTTAAACTTTCAAATTAACTTATCGAGTAGCGGTTGCATGACAAAGTGGAACCGAAAACCAAGTAACAAAAAGAACCTGGTTCATTCCCTTTCTTCCCACTCTTCACACACAAAGGGGGCGCTTGTGGGAAACATGCTTCAAACAGCCACCTCTGTGTGTACAAGTAGGTAACTAAAGGAAGAATCGCGCGACTTGGCTCAGCAAACAGCCATCTCCAATGGATACGAAATTGTAACCCCACGAGATAAGTTTCAAGGGAGAGCGACGCTCCAAAAGGAACAGTTTGGCTAAAACAAAGTCCCGTTTATCTTGCCCTTCATTAGCGATGAAATAAGTGTAGCGATAAAGCGATGCTTAAGAAGAGCAGATCAAGAAGAATTGGTTGAGATAGGAGAAATACCACCGAATACTCTTCGTCGTCAGTTAGTTCGTAACCGCCTATGTGACCGTCTATGTGAAACACAAAATTGCGTAATCTGCCCTTATGGCAGGGACGGTGACTGCATGAGTTCAGGTGCGATATATCTGATCTCTTGTGGCGCTTGCGGAAACGAATATATTGGCGAAACGGGCAGACCTTTATGTATCCGCATAAAGGAACACCTAGATGGCAAACGAAAAGCAAGACAAGGCACGTCACTAGGCACGCATAGGATACAAAAGCATAGCGGAGAAGATTTAGATATAAAAGTCGCTATCCTCGCAAGGGATACTAAAACGCCAACGCGCAAATTCCTCGAGGCTTTTTGGATAAATGCCAAAAATCCTACAATGAATAGCAGGGAGGAATGCCCCGAGATCATGCGCGATCTCGCCCCTTACCTTCGCATCGATCGTTGACGGGGGTGCTGCAGACATCAGCCATATGCGACTCTGAGCGGCTGTTCTTTCTCGGTGGAGGACAGGTGAAAAAAAGCGGTGACTTTTTTCGAGAAGCCATAGATGTTGTAATTATCGACCAGATTTTTACCTTTCCGTTTGTGCTGGTGAAGTGTTTAACCTAGTAAGACCGACCGACTTGACCCGACTTCATGCTCCTCTTCGACTCCACGATTCTTGGTGCCTTAGCGAATGCGTTGGAAACGTAGTCGCTGCGTAGGCAGGATGGAAGGTCACCCAGTGTTGTGGAATGCCCAGTAGTAAGAACGATGCTAGGAGTATCACATGTCACGCAAGTAAGGAAATGGATCGGAAGCTGCGGTCGTCAATGATCTGATTTCACAGACACCGTTTTGTACGCCTAATTGTCGAAAATAAGGTTGGCCGGCCAAGTAGTGCGCATGAATTGTAACCGGTGGACAGGAACCGCTAGAGTGGAATATTACATGCTCCTCACGAGCACGTGTGGGATAGTAGCCGGAGGTGCCCTGCATCATATATGGGATCGATTCCAGCGCCTTGGCCCACCAAGCCTTCCATCTCTCCAGAGTAAGGAAGTTGGTATCAGACCAGTCTGTGAGGATAGCAGCAATCCTCTGAATCTGTGATCGATATATCGGTAGGCTACTGCGAGTCATTTCAAGGGCCAGATATGCCTTCAATCACCTCCAAACGATGCTCAATGAGTTCGAATGCATGGCGCATCGCTCAGGAATTGATCAACGCAGAGAACTTTGTCCTCTTTTTCAGCTGAATTCGCTATGATGTGGTTTAATCAGTTCCTTCTAACTAAATAACTCGTGCTTTGTTCAACCTTATTTGCTGAAAGTTACCAAAAACGTCAAGATAACACCTGAAAGTCGATAAGAGCGGCTATTTTGAGGTTATCTTTATTTGTCCTCCAGAGAATGTTCATTGACCAGAGGTCTCCGTGACAGAGAACAGGTCGCATACCTGAAGCATCTTTGGTAAAAATAGCAATGGAATCTGGTCCTAATGAAACGAGACTTTCTTCCATTTTCGTAAACCTAAATGAATAATTTGTTTGTT
Source organism: Angiostrongylus cantonensis (assembly GCA_009735665.1). Lineage (NCBI taxonomy): Eukaryota > Metazoa > Nematoda > Chromadorea > Rhabditida > Metastrongylidae > Angiostrongylus > Angiostrongylus cantonensis. The sequence goes on from MQTX01000050.1 coordinate 571,302, forward strand.
TTTTAGCAAAATGATATTTTCCAAATAATATAGCTCTAATGAACTGACTTGAACTGCAGCATTTATTTCTTACTCACCAATTTCTTCGGGTAATCTATCCGCCCATTCAAAGTCCACCAGATGTGGGAGAGCCTTCTTCAGTCGGTCAAACTTTTCTGACGGATGATCTCCTCTAAACGTGCGCAAAATTTCCATCAAGATGCCGAGTGTCTACATAGATCCTCATTGAGTCAAGAAGAATGCCGAGGAACTCGATTAAAAAAACAAAGTGCTGAAAGGCAATAATGAGTGGTACTTCGTTATTGAAAACAGCTTCATAAATTCCAGTGAACGGTTTGTCCAAGAATTCTTTTCTCTCTTTCAGAGAAAAGTCAAGGGACATCGCTTCGAGCACAGCTATCGCTCGCAGAATCTGAATGTCCTGGAGTGTACTGAAGAACAATGTTGGATGCCTTCGAGAAGAAACGCTACAATCACCTGTTTCAGAGATTCCGTCGCGATGTTTTCATAGATGTGCACCGTTTTCAGATTGTCCAAGTACTCCATAATGATATATCCCTTTAATGGATTGTTTTCGGAGAATTTCTTCATAAAGAAAATCTGAAAGACATTTTTACGAATTCTTCAATAATGTGCAGCACCACTAACGAACTGCCCTCAGTTGTTCTGTTGTTCTATCAACTAACTTTCGTTTAACCACGGAGTGGTACCGCAACCAGTGCATCGCTCCACTGTTAGGGTATCAAAGGATTTGCTTAAAAGATCTTATTCGGCTAGCACTTCGACTCCTTCTCCTTCTTCAGATCCTCACTGATGCGAGTCGATTATCCACAGCTGTTTGTTCTCGCACTGTGGGTGTTTGTAGTCACATCGATTTCGGAGTGAGCATCGCTCGAATAATGTAACTTCACTCAGCAGTGCGCATTTATATTGACTCTTCACTGACTATCTCCTTCAAGCAGCATTCCACTTCACAGGACTGAGTCCATGCGACTACAGAAACGCACATCTCAAGAACGAACGACTGTGGACTATAGACTCTGATCATCGGCTCAAAAAAAGGCGATAGCGCAAGAACTTTAACAGAATAATAATTTTTACACCACTCTCGCTTTCCATTGGAACATTGCATCAATAACCTTTTATGCTTAATTATGATTCATATATTTATCGTTCTTTTTTGTTTTTTATTCGAATTTTTAAAGATGAGGGAAACAAGGAAAAGATGAATGAAGAAAGACTAGACAAAAACTGAAGAGATAGGAACTTTGCTATATTTACCATAAAATTTTGTTAGAAAAACAGAAAAGGTGAGCACCAAACCTTCGGCAGTGGGAATTTTCCCTCGAGCAACCGAATCAGATGACTGTAGACAGTCACTTCGGTGTTATGACACTGAATGATTGAGCTAGGAAATGTAACGAAACGAAACAGTATGACTCCGAGTGATTTTTTTCTATCTTACTCACACGTTTCTGATGGAGTTCAATAGTGGCCTTCATTTCTGGATTGCTGAATTCGTTCTCCATGTTTTTTTCCTTTGCTACTTCCGTGGTGAAATGTTGAATGACCAGTTGAGTGAGAATCTAAATAACACAGGAAAAGGTAGAGATGGACAAAATGATATTTTTGCATTAAAAACAAAGTTTTCTACTTTCTTTTACTCTCACGGGTAGCAGCTGAAAGCTAGTTGGATGCGACAGGAGTTCATCTCCTGCACCGTCTCCTGAGGAAGTATATCCACAGAGCAGAAAGTCTAGACAAAGTTGGACTTGGCAAGGCTAAACAAGCCAGTTTCTGCTGCTTTTGTCGTTCCAAAAACAGTAAGATAAACGCCGATACACAAACATGGATATACTTTCGGTTTTAATGACCAAGCCTCTAGGCGGTTTCCACACACAACGACAGGTGAAGTCTGCTGGCGGGAGCAAAAATTAGTCAGTGATTAGGGACATTATACGTAACACAAATGATATCACCTAACCAATACTTTCATTACGATACGATCTAGCGTCATCATAATCACATTGCTTGGACACCAGCACTCCTCGCATTCGATTCAGTTTCTCGCATTCACCATCTACGCAAGTCTTCAAACTTTTTCTGCGTGTGGGTCCAGTGGATGCCTGAGGATTCTTTCGCGTTCGTTACCACCATCATTGAATGCAGGTCAATGCCATTTTCGCCGGTATTCTGAGGCAACCGTGCTAGTGCGTTTCCACATGAGTAAGAATGAGTGATCACGTCCCAGAAAAGTCCACTACAGATTTTCCAGTTCCAAAAGATCGGAGGCTTGGTGGGTTCGGTGAGCGGTCGGGCAACTCTCTGAGTTGATTGAACTATTCGAATCAAGGATGGAATTATACTACGCTATGCGCTTCCTTGTTAAATTTAGCTTCATTAATTCCTAAGACCGACTTTCTCTTAACCTGGGCATTGATTGATAACTGGCTGTTTTTCTTCAATAAGCAGGAACGAGGTTGGTATTATGGAACTTATTAGCATATAATACTAGACGTTTCGATGGTTTCGCCTTCTAACCCTGGAAAGGTGAAACTGACACACAATCTACTCGGCCAAACACATTCATAACCCTAGCAGATAATACTTAAGACATAAATTTGCATCCGCATAATAAATAGTTTCATTTAAACCCCTACCGTTTATTGGTTTCAAATTTTGTAGTAGGTGGAGAGCAGCCGGATAGAGTAATAAATAGGCGAGGACTGTGCCAGGGTTAGGTCACTAAGTTCAAAAATTACTGGATCATCCGCAAAAACCAGCTTCGGTTAAACAAAACAAAAACGCCTACGAAAGTGCTAGAAGTGAAAATGTGGTGAATAACGCACCAGAAAGGTCAAGGATCACCGTGTTAGGAGGCATAACTCTTCCCGACGACGGGCGCGCGCTGTTAATATTCGGTTTAAGATGCTTACCAGCGAATCCCATTTTTAAAGAAACCCTGCTTAGGGTCGCATGTAGCCTTCACGAGCTTCAAGATCGACTTCGCAGCAACGCTGGAATTGAAACACGAAATAAAAAGCACCAGCGAGAAGTAGAGGCATTACCACCACCTCCTTTTCCTCGATCGTTCATTAGACAGCAGGACCCTAACGAATCAAATTTTGCATATTTTCGAATGGAACTCTCAAAATCTCTAGTCACCATCACGTGAGAAAGTTTAGTTCCAACCTTAAAGCTGCGCAAAAATCTGGTATGCTCTAGGTTCGTGAGCTAATGAAATCGAAGACTATTAGACTATCAGTTAGTGACAAGGGTGGAGAGTTTACACTAATTCCTCGCCAATTAAATGTTGATATAAAGAAAAATATCTTGATGATGCTTCACTTTATCGTCTATTATCTGAAGGGAAGTTCAGAAGCAGGTGCCGAAAATTGAACCACGAATGGGTCAAAATGGAATGGGCTGCTAGTTTAAATCCACCTGTTATCTCCCAAATAAAAGTTGACCTACCATCATGTCCCGTCTTGTACTTATCAAAACCCATAAGTTGGTATCCAGCGATGATCCTCTGTCTACCGACCCATCTTTATTTAAGGCCAGACCATTCGTTAGCCGTGTAGACGGACAAACGGTTAGGATAACATGGTTTTTAAATCTAATATTTAACCAGTTGTTGCAACACATTCCAGCCCACCTCACAAACACCCAGTTGTTTCTAAACCGTCCACGTAAGGCGCGTCCCAAAAGCGTGTACGTTATGGAGTCCTACGACATCACCGCCCTTTACACTAACGTGTCAAATGGGTACGCGATGCAAGTCATCCACGAGCTTCTTAAGCAACACGAAGGAGTAATAAACACGTATGGCTTCTCGATTTAGCAGCATAAAGTCCTCCTAAAATTGTGTTTAAACTTAACCTTTTTATTTACTGCCTAATCTTTTTAATGGCAGGGTATACCACACAAGAGGAAATGGAAAAATATTTTAAGCTATTGGAAGAACAGTCACAGTACATAAATCCCACCAGGGAAAAACCGAAAGAAAACTGGTTTCCATTTCTAAACGTCCAAATTAACCTTTCCAAAGACGGCTACATTACAAAATGGTACCGAAAGCAAACGAAGTAAGAATATAGTGGTTCATTACCTCCTCTCTCAGCACTCTTACACTAAAAGGGCGCTTATAAAAAAAATGTTTCGAACTGTCACCAGCGTGTGCGCAGGTAGAGAGCAGATGGAGGAATCCCCGAAACCGGCGTTCCAAATAGCCATTTCAAATGGCTACGAAACTGTAGCTTCTCGACATAGGCATAGAGGAAAAACTACACCCCAAATCGATAATTCTAGCGAAAACAAGGCTCCATTCCTCTTGCACTTTATTTCTAGCGAAATAAGTGCAGCTGTAAAACATTGCTTAATTAGGGCCGGTTCAGAGAATTCCGTAAGAGTGGTAGTTATACCATCGCACACTCTAAGACACCATCTAGCTCGCAACCGCCTAAATGACCGTCTGTGTACAACGAAAAACTGCGTACCTAATCTCTTGCAAAGCGTGTGGGGGAGGAGTACGTTGGCAAAAGGTCTAGACCGCTCTGCATCTCCTTAAAAGAACACCTAGTCGGTAAATCTAAATTGAAACGAAACACTCCGCTAGGCGCGCATGGGACGCAAAAACACAGCAAAGAAAATTTTAAGGTAGAAGCCGCTATCCTCACTCACGAATCGAAAACGTCAACACGTAAAACTCTTAAAGCGTTTTGGATTAATTTCAAAAATACAAAAATGAACAGCAAGGAAGAGTGTCTTGTTATCACGCGTAACCTTGCTCCATACCTCAGGCTGATTCAATGACCTGACCCAGGCACATTCCTCAACCATGCATAATTCTGTACGCCTGCCCTCCACCAATTAATAGGAATACTTGGCAAGAATAAGGCATGTGTGGCGCAGTGGTCGGACGCGCCACTGCGACACACACGTGGAATCGATCCCCGCGCCTGTGGTACACCAAATCTTCCATCCTTCCTGGGGTCGGCAAATTGGTACCAGAGTTGTCTGTGAGGATAGCAGTACTGTACGATAATTAATGAAGTCAAATGCATGGCGCATCCCTCAAGGATCCTTTTATCCTCTTGCCAAGAATAAAACCGTGCGTGTTTAAATAAAGCTGTTTACTATGAGAATGCAAGTTTGTGTTAATCTTTATGAGCGAGGGTTATGAAAGTGCTTACCGGAGTAGATCGAACGTATATTTGACTCTTCCATGTCAATGAAAAAGGCGAAACCGAATAGTCAGCTAATTTGTGCTAATAAATTCTACAATGCCAAACTCGTGTCTGCTTTCTTAAGAAAAATAGCAACTTAGCGTTATTGATTTGCTGTTTAGATCGTAACCGGAATAGTGCCATATATACGGTAGAAAGCTCAGAAATAAATTAGCGTTTTGCCCGTTTTATTTAAAATGTCCTAACTTGCTTGAAACAAAACTTTGTTGAACAAAATAGAAACCATTTGAACCTACACATATTAGCAAAAAATGAAATTATTTATTTAAGTGGCATTAAATTACGATGTTTTGGAAGCGATGAATTTGTTGAAGGCATTTTTCGCACCATCGAGATTGGTCAAGCATTTATCGCGCAAGTTGTCAAGGTGCTTGAAGAAGTGATAGACGGTAGGCGAGAGTTCTGATGAATATCGCCGATGAGGAAAAGCTTATTAGCCTAACTCGCTGGACTTCTGCAGCGCTCGTTCCTCATCGCGAGGCTGGCTGGGAATTATCGCAGAGAAATATTGTTCCTTTTCTACGACCAATGCTGATCGATGATACTGGTGTAACCCCAAAGTTCAATGGTATTTTGGAGCCGTGACTGCTTCACTACGACTAAGTTTGAACTCATACAAGAAAATCTTAGAAAAATTCATTTTTGCTATTTAAAATTGCAAAGCTAGAAATTGGTGAAACAAAGTAACTTTTGGCAAAATTTAAAAAAAAACGCTCAGAAGAAGGATAAAATTGGCTTTTTAATGACATATAGTGTCGCAAGATACGAGAAATATTTTGTTGGTAAAAAAATCCACTAAAACAATAAACATTTTCAAACGCTCACTTTGTTTCTAAACAAACCATTACCTAGTCGTTTATTGGGTTAACTCACAGTCGGAATAAAACATTATCTTTGCACTTTCTATATCACCTCTGCCTCAGGAGTGAGAACACTATAACTCTGGTGCGCTGACCCTCGTGCAGAAATTGTGACTGTGGGCTGTGGGCTGAAGTTCGAGAGTGCGAGGATAACAACGAGTGAAATAAGACGATTTGAAAAGAAGGATATTATGATCAACCAAATAACCACCATCTTGAATGTCTTTCTTGTTTCATTCCCAATAAAGGCGTTTTCGAGAAAAATTATCTGGCGATATAAAATTTTTTTATTGAATTTTCCTTCCAATAAAGAAAGCCCAGGATTTGTTGCAATCACAGAAGGTTTACCATGTGATATCAGGCTGAGCTCTCAACCAACCTTCACTACGAATTTTTCCGGAAGTCCTTTGTCCTTGCGCTGCCAGTCAGGATCAATGAGTAAAATTTTCGACATAAAGCCCTGGAAATAGCAAAATTGTACACAAAACTTACTTTTCTCCGTTTCGTTAAGTGTAAAGCGAAAATTAGGCTTTTTTAGGCTTACACGATCGAATTGATGCTAATTTGAAAAATGGAGCAAATTTTAGCGCTTAATTTAATCAGTTCTCAGTTCTCAAAGTTGATGAAAAGTCGTCGATGTTAGGTTCCCGTCGAACTCTTCCACTTGAAGTTACTTTTCAACAAGTTGTTCAATATTACAACAAAATTTGATTGGTAATATTACTGTGTATGATTGATAATGAAAATTGATCGATAGTTTGTGGGAGAACTTTTAGATGTTCACATTGACAAATAATCGCTAGCGCAGCCGGTTTGACCCTTATATTTATGTTTTCACTAAAACCCAGAAAAAAATAACCAAGGAGGATCCTTGAAATTGCTGGGCTCTTCGTGAACGCACCCAGTACGAGCTCCATTTTTTGCTGCCTGGACGACGTTGTGGGTTTTGAAATTAAATAATAATTTTTTGGTAACTAGATGGTTCCGTGGTTTGTGAACATGAATGGTTGCAGAAAAGACAGACTGTTCTGTTTCGTACGGATGATATTTTTGGCCCAACTTATTATATGTTACTATGGTTCATCATGCAGTCGCATAACTTCCAGCATTTGGAGGATTGTTGCAACACATGGGTCCCTATTTCAACATTGTTTATAACCGTGCACTCTACACCGTAACTATGAATCACTGCAGAAATCAGAAATGAAGTAGTAGTCGATTAGCACCCAAATTTCTGGTTAACTCTTTCGAAAGACGGTTTCTTCTATAATTTTAAGTGAAGAATACAGCTCTTCCATAGTAGTGCTCAAAACAACGTCTTTGCTTTACAAACTATCAACCGAATGACAGGAAAATAGTGCTATGGGTTATAATAGAACACCACAAAAGAATCGAGGTCTACAAATGCCTTATCACTCAAAGAAAACTACTGTGACAGATGTCACTCGTCGTGAGAGTGCAAGAAGACGAGCGCATGTGGCTCAGTTGTCAGCAATGTTGAACATACTTGTGCCTTCGGCTTAACCCCGCACTCACGACTGACTAGCTCCCTGGGATAGGCGAATTTTTCCTGAATTTTTTTTGAGGATGAAAACAATGAATGCTTGACCCTATAAGTCATCAAATTCATAGGTCATCAGTGAAGTAGAGATCATTGCTGAAAGCTTTACCTCTTCTTACTCCAATTTATTTTGTATCCTATTTGTTTCACATTCACTTCACCGTAATTTTTACTGTGGCTGTCATCTAAGAACGCAGCATGAATCACAGCAACTTGGCAAGCATACTGTTTCAAGAGAATGAGACTGCATTTCTCACATAACACAGCTGTGCCCTTCGTTCGTTATTGAAATAGACAGTGCTCAAAGTGCTTAGACCATGTCAGAAAAACAATGAATTTACTAAATACGGAACCGGAGTTTGTCACTTCGCGTAATCGAATTGATTCTATTTTCTGACATGGAACGAGTTTCGTCTTACAAATTCGGTTGCACCATGGCAATTCTAATTTTAGCAATTCTTATTTTGTTAATTTGCTCATGAAGGCACATAGTACTAGAATAATTCCGTGTGTGTATGTGTGTGTGTGTGTGTGTGTGTGTGTGTGTGTGTGTGTGTGTGTGTGTGTGCCCCTTGGTCCACCAAGCATTCTATCCCTCAGAGGTCGGCAAATTGGTACCAGACTTGTCTAGGAGAATAGCAGCACTGGCACGATACATCGGCAGGTCAAGGCGAGTCATTGCAAAGGCCAGATATGCATTCAATCACATCCAAGCCATGCTTATAGAAGACGAGTGCATGACGCATTCCTTAGGGATCGATCAACATCGAGAGCCTATCCTTTATTTTTTCTTATCGAAGAAAACTTGGAACTTAAATATTCGGATGCTCCACATTCACCGGTTGTGCGAGTCTCATCATATTCTCCATTTTTCGAAGTTTTGCAGGTTTAGCCGTTGCGTTTCCCTGGAGTAAGCTAGGCCAAAGTCTGTCGTAGGTCACCACCAGCATAAGCAATCGCCGCTCATGTGGATCAGCGAAAGATTTCCCACCATGCTACTGCTCTGATATCAGGACGGTGGTGGATCCTGGCATCAGTTTACTCTTATCTGGGGTTCTTGATGGAATGGCTAGACTGTTTCTCAGCTTGGTGGACTTTGCTGGGAAGATGAACGCTTCCGCTGTACATCGCAGCTCGAAACCCAGGAACACCTCCCAACCACGATGATATTGTTAACTTTGGGGAAGTTCGAAAGAAGCTATGGATCTAAGTCATGGTATTTCGCAGTACTAAGTCATGAGGTTACGTGGTGCATCTTTCAGTAACAATTAGATAAGGTGGTCTAAATGCGAATCAAAATAAACGCATTGTCGTGTTTAGATGCATGAAATAGAATCACTTTCATCTGGTTCGTTAATAAGAGTGCAAGCATTGCCTTTGCACCAAAGACTCTGTATGGTCTAAAATCACAACTCCACGCACTGGAGCTTGGTGAGCTTACTCTAAATATCAATATCTCAGAAAAACAGAATAAAAAAACCCAAAACATAAAATTGTTCAGAGCTGACAGAAAACAGAGGGAACTTTACTGATGCTCGCTACTTTCGTTCGATCACTTGAGATTTTGCCACTGACCGTATCCCATTTCGTATACTTTGAAATAACCTCGAAAGCCTTGGATTTTCTTTCGTGGTTGTTTGATAAAAAACCAGAAAAGTTTCACTGATACGAATAAAATGCACTTATTTCGCTAGTTTAATAAATGTACATGTGGTTGGGGTAAATTAGACGGAGCATTTTTATTACGAGTCTTGCAAGCTCCTTTTTCTCTTCACATTCGTTTAATGAATTTGTGATCGTCATCCACGCTGCTTGTCTATTTCAAACCTACTGACTTCTTCGAACGCCATCCAGTGATCTATAAATCATAAATCATTTCCACCTACGAATTTAGTTGTTTGACGTGACATGAGGTCTGTCGATCACTTCGTCAGCCCATTTGTTAGAGATCCTAATTATGTAGTCCTCTTTGTCGAGTGAGAAGGTAAATCTGCAGCCTTGATGACTGAACTGTTCAGCGAATTCTCGGAGAAGCTCGAATACAGCCTCTTCTCCTCGGCCTAATCTCCACACTTCTTTTTGCGCATTGTTGTTCATTTTCATTGAATTCTCAACATGGAAGTACGATGCTTCTCTTTACTCAAACATCTATCCATTTAGATGACTGTCTATGTCCAATGAATGACTGCATAATGTGCCCTAACGGTAGAGACGGTGATTGTATGAGTTCGGGTACAGCCTATCTGATCTCTTGTAAAGTGCGCGGAGACGAATACATTGGCGAAACGGGTAGACCGCTCTGCGTCCGCATAAAAGAACACCTAGTCGGTAAATCTAAACACAACCAAACACTCCACTAGGCGCGCATAGGATGCAGGAACACAACGGAGAAGATTTTGAAGTTGGAGTCACTATCCTCACGCACGAATCGAAAACATCAGCACGTAAAACTCTTGAAGCGCTTTAGATCATTCCCAAATATCCAAAATGAACCGCAAGGAGGAGTGTCTTGTCATCACGCGTGACCTGGCGCCATACCTCAAGCTAATCCAATAACCTTACACAAGCACAGTCCTCTCCCATGTAGTACTCTGTGTTGCTTCTATCCACCAGCTAACTTTACAAAAAAAAATAAACGGTAGGTGTTTAAATAAAGCTGTTTCTTATGCGAATACAAATTTATTTGTTAAGTTTTATCTGCTAGGGTTATGAAAGTGTTTGGCTGTGTAGATCGCATCACAATTTGACCTTTCCAGGCTCTGAAAAAGGCGAAACCGCCGAAACGGTAGGTATTTTATCCTAATAAATTCTACAATAACAACCTCGTGTTTGCTTGTTGAAGAAAAACATCGAATTATCTTTTTAGATCGTTCTCTGTATGACTGCGATTCATAAGATAAGTTTTTCTTCCGATCTATTCTACCGTTATTAGTATTAACTCGGCTTTATTTCAAACAAGCTTAGTCTGAAATTTTTCACAAGTGGGCCTGATAAATTGTACTTTTGACGTAACATCAAAATTGACTAAAAACGATGAAAGACATGTATAAATTTTGATATGGATAGCTAAAGCGCGCGTGTGGCGCAGTGGTTGGAGGCGCCGTTCAATACACTTGGAATCCATCCGCACACCAATGGCCCATCAAGCCTTCCATCCTTCCGGGGTCGGCAAATTGGCACCAGACATTTCTGAAAGGATATCAGCACTGACTTGATACATCGGTGGCCACCGCGAGTTATTGTAAAGGCCAGATATGCATTCAATCACCTCCAACAATATTTGATGAAGTCGAATGCATGGCGCATCCCTCAGAGATTGATCAACGCCGAGAGCTTCATCCTTTTTTATGGTTAGCAAGCATAATTTGTTTTAGAAGAACGCAAGGATTGATTAACTAAGCTGATGTTTCATTTATAATGATTGCTATTTTCCTGGTTACTTTTCCATTATTAAAATAAATTAGTGCAAGTCAAAAGTATAAGGTCCAGCTTTGCTCACATTGCCATCGCCGATGTCTTTTGCGATTTTGTTCTGTCCGAACGATGCGTCGGTGTCGAATTCTCTCTGCATATCTGTTTCGATGTCCTCCCAGGTGACATGTGTTTGGAAGAGTCCATCCGCCGGTGTGTAGATATTCATCCTACGACATGCTTTCAAATATGAAAACGAAACAAACGTGGTTGCATCGATATAGGATTTTAACATATAAACCATTTGCGATAGATTTTCTAATAGCGTTCTGAACCATGTAGGTATCGTAATTTAAAGAGATCACGCGCCAACCATGTATTCAAGGTCGCTACCCAGTTCTTGTTCTGCCTACGAAGCGTTACGTCTACGACGAAGGTCACCTTTCTGTATGACTCTCAGGAAGCGATGGAGCGTCTTTACGTCTCATTTGACGATAAAGCACTTTCACCGATGAAATTCACAGTACGTTGCAATACAATCTCACGTAACTAGTAAAGGAAATATCACGGGTGAGAATAGCTTGGAGAATAGCTAATGACTCCCTACAGCAACAGGTCAAAATTCCTGGTTCGACTTCGTTAAGAGCCAGCCGAACCTCCTAATTTATCGCAGATTGGAAAATAGGTATCTTACTTTTTTGGAAAGCTACATCCTTTCTATAAAAATTAGTGAAAGCCTGTGGTGAAGATGCTAGCACGACTCAGCGTGGCTGCCACAGGATTTCACGTAGAACATGTTCCACCCGCGTCCAGTGAGGTTCATAAAGAAGTCAAAGATCCTTAAGCAGTAGCCGAACTCATGTATAAGAAATACGAAAACCATCATGGATAAAACCAATCAAAAGAAAAAACCATAGGAATCCACATATCCTATCTGATGACGGTTCATTTAAAGATTGTCCCCTTCTTACGTGAAGGTGTATGTAGGTTTTTGAGGATCCCGGCACTCACAGCTTTGTTACACCAAGTGCTCAGTGGCAAACAAACAGCCATTACAAGATATTTTGTTAAACAATGAAATATTCGTCTCCTTTCAAGAGGTGAACCACGAAGGCAGCACGTTAATGCACTTAAATGTATCTGTTCATACCAAATTTCTCTTAGAAACCTGTTCCATCTATGAATTTGAGACCACCGCACTTGCATTTTTAGTAGAATATTTTAAAGAACGGTGTAAGCCCACTAATGAGTAGTTTTAGAAACGCATTCGCTTACAACATTAACACCACTAAGTTTTAAATCCGCATGAAAATTGTAGATTGAAATGTGTTTAAAATTTAATTGAACTGCGAATTCGCACTACCACATTGTACTCGTGTGGCCCAGTGGACGGAGGCGCACTGAAACATACACGTGGAATCCATGACCCACCTAGCCTTCCATCTCTTCGGATTCGGCAAATAGGTAACATACTCGCCTGGGAGGACAATGGCACTGGCTCAATACATAGGTTATCCACCGCGAGTCATCTTAAAGACCAGATATGCATTCAATCACTTTCAAACGGTGTTTAATGAAGTCAAATGCATACGCATCTCTCAGAAATTGATCAATGCCTAGAGCTCTATCTCTTATTTTTTTTACATTGCACTAGATGGATCTGGGTAGTAGCAGTAGATAAAGGTGTACTGCGAGAGACATGGTCGTTGGCTCTTTCTCGTACATGGGCAAACCAGCATCTCCGTCATTCCTCGATTGGTAAATTGGAACCAACTTGTTTGGAAACATGAAAATACTAGCTCGGCACATTGGCAGGCGACTGCAATTCAATGCATGTAGCAAATGTGTACTCAACCACCTTAACAGTGCTTGATAAAGTCGAATACATGGTTTTTTCTGCTAGGATTCGTTAACGTTGAACGATTTGCCCTTCACATTTTAGTGTTTGAGGAATCACCATTAAATTGGCAAAACTGTCTATGGCCTATAAGGTAGGATTGTTCGTGCTCAATATGTCTGTGCCTTGGCACGCTTATTTCGGTTTTTCATGAAGAACTACGCTAGACCAAAGCTGCATGTTCAATGACACTGACGAAGACAGACGGTGAAGAAGTAGCTGAGAACGTAGACACCACCTCTATAGACGCCGAAAACAACGAAAAGATTATACGAGCCTAAGGAGCTATATCACTTTAATGTAAAACCATTCTTAGGAAATGATTAATGGTTTGGTGGCTGGTAAATATACAATGACATCTTAGCAATAAGCATACTTACTTACTTGATACTTGAACGACCCGTCCTCACTAGTTGTGCAGGCCCCAGCATAATCACTATTTTTCGGAGGTCTGCTGGTTAAACCATTGCGATTTCTTGGAATCCCCAGGACAGCTTGGCCAAGTCTGCTCCAGGTCGTCACCTTTGACGGGCAGTAGCAGCACTTGTGGATCAGAGGGAGATTTGCCACCACACGTCTTTGTTATCAGGACGATGGTGGACCCTGGTATTGGTTTACTCTTAGCTAGTCTTCCTGATGAAGACGCCAGGCTACTTAGATTGGGAGATTCTGGCAGGTGGACGAATCCCACTGCTGTAAGTCGCAGTCCGACACACAGGAACACCTCCATACCACGATGAGGCGGTAAACCGTTGGGAGGAGCAATGAGCATAGCAACAATAACTGCACTTCGAAGGATAATTATGAGGTATATTCCTTTGGGCAAAGCCTTAAAAATATTCTTAAGAAGAATGGTTTAATTAAAATAATCTACCGTTGTACGTAGAGCATGCCGAATTCAGTAAACTGAATAATCTTAGAAGACGTGTTGCATGTAATATAGCAGAAACTACAGAAACACTGGCAGAGATTTCATTGAAAACATTGAGCGCTACTACAACTGAACTTTGAGGAGGCCCATTTTCTGAGCTGGTCAACTTTTACACTCGGCATTACCCGTTGGTGGCCGGGAAAGTTGTCAGTTTTATGGCAACCACTCTGTAGAAATATTTAGCCATAACATGGTGCCAGAACGGCTGGTAACCCGATGGTAATAATGGTATTCACTACATGCAAAGCGCAGGTTCGAATAGTAGCCACCATCGGTCCACGAAGTCTACACCTTTTCGACGTTGAAAAAATTGGTACTGCACCCGTCTGGCATCAGGTGAGTCCATCTATCCAAGAAATTGAAAATTGATAAGTAGTGGATAACTAATACGTAAACGAAAAGTTAAGAATTGATGAGGTGAAAGACAAAGATATATGGTCGAAAGACATAATGTCCTCCAATAGGATGACAATCGCTCCACGTTAAATTCGTAAAACTTCTTCAAAGTGGTACAGAATAATTCTGTTATCATTAAATAGGGTTTGTGTAGCGCAGTGGTCGGAGGGACCCTGCAATACACGTCCATTCTCACGAAACTCACCTAACCTTCCATCTTTCTGGAATTAGCAAATTGGTACCAGAGTTGTCTGGAAAGATAGCAGCACTGCCTCGATACATTGGTAGGCTACTGAGAGTTATTGTAAAGGCCAGACATGATTCAATCACTTCCAACGATGATTGATTAATGTGTGACGCATACCTCTAGGATTGATCAACGCTGGGAGCCTCCTTTTGATCTACCTGTATCCTTTTATCAAATAATTCTAATTATAATATATTTTTATGGCATAAATTAAACGACTTGTGCAGAAAGAATTGAAGACATCAAATGAAGAAGCAAGTAGTTTTTTGTGTTCGATAATCTACTGCAATTCTCAAATCTAGCGAAGGCATTTTAACAAAGAGGTAAAGCATGAAGTCGACAGAATTCATTATGGATTGCGACGTCCTTGGCACAATAAATAAACTCAAAGTGGGAAGTGTGAAAACAAGAAATTGCGCCGATGCTGACCAAAAATCGTGAATTTTGCCGGAACGTAGAAAATCATTGACACTGGAAAGACGCAGTGATGGTAAGTCGCAGACTGGCATATTCCGATCGCAATTGGCCACACACAATTCTTGTCTACTTTTCAAGAAAACATTGGCTCTTCTTAAAAGGTATATTAGAGGCAATAAGTGGTTAAAAACTCCGATCACGAGGCTGTTACCATACATTTATTTGGCTAACGCTTCGACGTCTTCGTCTTCTTCTCGCGCACGATGATTCGAGGCGATTGCCTTCATTCGTTGCCTTGGCATCGCATTAAGTGGAATCGTAAAAAATCCTTTATGATTCACTCGCTCGAACCTTTGTCGTATCAACCATCCCTACTTCCCTCCGTGGTCGGAAAATTTCAACCAGACTTATCTAGGAGGAACTCTCTCCGATCCAAAGAGGTTTTCGGCACCCAATGGTTACGACTTAGGAACGTTCTAGCATAGCTATCCGGGAATTCCAAAAAAAAATCTACTATGCTGGCATCAGATGACGCTAATCAAGGCGACAAAATCCTTAAGTAGTACCGAAGCCAAACACAAATTCGAAGAGCATCGTAGACTGCAAATGGGTACAGGAAACGAATGAAAGTGCTGGGATTCGAAAAAGATTTGATGTGGGGTCAAATAGCGAGAATAACTATTCCGAAGAATTCAAAATGGATTACAGCATTTCATCGTTTTTATTGTTAGGATCAGATTGGCAATACAACAATGGCACAATTTAGTCTCTGGAGCACGACCGTCGTGCAGTGGTTTTAAGCTCGTTCAAAATCCATCCTAGGCGAAAACCACGGAGGGGATCCATTCAGCGACCTCTCGCCAACAAGTTTGTGCGTCGTTTAAGACTGATCCTATGATCCAGCTTTGATAAATGATGAGGCTATGCAATGTGTTCATGTGTACACAGGAAGCCATGTAGACGGACCATTTTTCTTCATATATGAAGAATGTACCACGGATTCGACTTATTCAGCGTAGGTGGAACATGGCTTAATTTATTCTCACAGCAATTTAGTTAATTATTGTTTAACTTATGGTATAATTTAGTGTAGTTTTTACGGTTAAAATTTTTAAACCAAAACTGTATTAGTCCAGTGTTTCTATCTCTATTAGCGACCCTGATACCATTTTACCTAACCCAGAGTCGTGAAAGCCTTAGTAGACGTGGAGCTCTGGGTAGAACCATGGACCCAGTTTGTATTGCAGGGTATCTCAAATGACGTCGCTGCTCAAGTACCAGTCAGAATGTTCAGTTTTAGCCTTTCGCAACAACTTCATACACGATAAGGTGCAAACTTTTTGGCATTTCAATTTTGCGGTAGCGTATGCTTCCCGATGATACGACCGATCAAGATTAGTGGCGAGCTCTTAGGTGGGAAGAGCCGCTGCCTCCGTGTTAAACGCTCCTCTTGATCTTTTCATTCTCTTAACACTTTTTTCCTATATTTGTGAAATCCTCAAAACACACTATCTTTTGCTACTGTGGTTTATTAAATTTGATATTGTTTTGTTTTAGTACCCAGGATCGACTTTCTATTAACCTCGGCGTTGGATTATGAATTCGTCGTTTTCTCTCTTAGCCATCGCGAGGTTGTTAAACAGCATACGTTTACTTCCATACAATAACACATACAAAATACAATCGTAGCTGACGTTTCGGCAATCGCCTTCTTCAGAGCCTGAAAGGGTACACTAATACGCAACCTACTAGGTCAAACACTTCAACGGCACAAACAGAAAGTTGAAAATTTGAGCGATAATTACAAGATCTACGGCTTCTCGAAAAAACCCACTGCTTTATTTTTTGTTTTGTTTTGTCTTTTTTTAAATAATTATCCATTTCTGGGCTGCCCTTCGTGCGCCTCACGGTTTTACGATGTATTTGGACAGAACATTTCATATAGGGGTAAAAATTCGAGTACGTATAGTAAAATCTACTACAGTGAAGGACGGGCTCGGGTGGCGCGGTGGTCGAAGACCCCTTGCAAGACATACGTGGAATCGATCCCTGCGCCCAAGTCCTACCAAGCCTTCCATCCCTCATGGGTCGCCGAATTGGCAGACGACTTGTCTAAGAGGATAGCAGCACTGGTTCTATTCATCGCTAGACCACCGTTAGTCATTGTAAAGGCTAGATATGCATGCAATCACCTCTAAACGATGCTCAATCAAGTCGAATGCATGGCGCACCCTTCAGGGATTGATCAACGCCGACAGCTTTTTAATCTTGTAGTAAGGAAGCTAGTTGCAGCTCCTTACATTAGCTGAGATGTGGACAGACGTCTTACCTTTTCTTAATCTTCGATCCTCCTGCGTCACCACTTGTTTCGAAAAAATAAATATTTATGAGCAGTTGGGTTTATGAAGTGAAGTGAAGTGCTGTGTCACCAACTACCGTGCTTTTGAAAACTCAAAAGACCGACTTTCTATAAACCTCGGCATAGATAGTTGATATATTTATTTATCTGATCTTATAAACTGATCTTCTTTAATGCTTCGAAACCGACTTTCCTTGAACCTCGGTGTGCTTAATCAATACGTATTTTTCCTTGATGAGCTTACACGAGGCTGATAATAATCTTTATTATCGGCTAACGTTTCGACGTTACTTTCGATCAGACGTCTTCATCAGAATGTAGTTCCATGCCATATTGAACAGAACGGCTATTCACAGTGATGTTATGAGTGGAAATGCCCCATTTCCATCTCCAGGGCACTTCCACTCATGACATCACATTTGAACGTAGCATCCTAACCCACCATCTATTTAAAAGTTTGATCTTAATTAATACTTTAGCCATTTTTTCCACCGAATAATAAAATTATCCTATTATAAAATACATCTAGGCTCTGAGGAGGGCGAAATCGTCGAAACGTCAGCCATCGACCAACAACACCAACAGCAGCGACAACGCCAACGAAGACCTACACCAACCTCGCATCAATTAAAGAAGATCATCTTTTAGTAACTCCCACGTCCGACTTTCTATTAACCTCGGCATTGATGAAATAATTCTTTTTACTTCTGTTCAGCAAACACGAGGTGTTATTTTATTTCTTTATTTACGTACAAGCTGACGTTTCGGCGGATTTCGCCTTCTTCAGAGCCTGGAAAGGTCACGTTGACTGCAATCTACATGAGCTTTTTTACGGAGTCTATCTTGAAGTTCATGTAAACCACATGCGACCCTACGCATAGTTACCTTAGAAATGGGTTCAGATGGTGAAAAACTCGGTCCCAATTCTAATAACGACAAATCTATCCACAATCCACAAACAAGCAATACCAAACCAAATACCCCACTAGGCACGCATAGGATGCAAAGACATAACGGAGAAGATTTTGAAGTAGAGGTTACGATCCTCGCGCAAGAATCGAGAACACAAGCGCGTAAAATTCTCGAGGCATTCTGGATTAATTCCAAGAATCCGAAAATGAACCGCAGGGAGGAATGCCTCATTATCACGCGTGATATTGGGCAGTATATAAGACTGCTATTTTGATGGGACGGGCACATTACGTTTCCATGTGAACACTGCGCGGTTGGTCTCCACATAACATATTAAGTGGAAGGCTCATAGAAAACGGTGAGTATGCAAAGACTCTGTGTTCAATGTGATTGAAATTTTGGTTAAGCATTTTCTCTTTTTGGTTATGGAGGTGTTTGACCATGTAGATTGCAGTCAACGTGACCTTTCCAGGCTCTGAAGAAGGCGAAATCCGCCGAAACGTCAGCTTGTACGTAAATAAAGAAATAAAATAACACCTCGTGTTTGCTGAACAGAAGTATAAAGAAGATCAGTTTGTAAGATCATATAAGTAAATATACCGTATTTCTTTTTTTAGCACGGTATGCTAAAAGCTTCAGCAAATGTCTCTGTGTTTTTGCCATATTGCGTTCGCCCAATACGTAAAGCGCACCTGCTGAAGGGAATCTCTTCTTGCTTTGGGTGACAGCAGGTTTGCAACCAAGGCGTAGGAAAACCGGTTTACAGGTTTCTTTCGTAATATTTTCTATACCTCTGAAAAACCCTATGTTGCTTCAAAAGAGATCTACACAATATTTCCATAATACTACCCTGAGTGTATATGTGGGCGGATTTCTTCATACCCTTTCCTTTTGTAGACAAAACAGTCCCACAAGACACGCTGTTGACAAAAAGGGCAGTCCCTAGTGAATCCAGTGGAAGGAACTGAACTGATCACTACGAAACGGGTTTAAACTATTAGAAAACAAAATATTTCACGTCCCAAAAAAATTTTGGTTGGCGTCGTTGGAAAAAACATGAAGATAAATGTTTCAGAGTTTTTATTTGGATGTTAGTTTCCCATGTGCCAATATTTTCGAGGTATGTTTACATTTCCATTCCCCCATTCACTAAGCCGAAATGAAGGTTTCTAAGATCAAACATAAGGAATGAATTTGGCATTTGCTGACTTCAGAATCCATTCTGTTCGTTTCCTTTTCGTCAAGAAAGATATTGATCAAATATGAGAATGCATTTGCGAGTTTGAGCTTAATGTCACTCGAACGGTGAAATTCAACGGTACAAATAGTGGAGCCCTCACAAAAAGAATGTTCATCACTTGAATAATCAACGCACTTATTTTGTTTAGATCGTCAATTTCTTACCGCTGTGCTGAAACGGCAAGCATCATTTTGTTCTTGCGAAAACTATTCCTAATTCAGTTTGCTATTACACCGGCCGACTGGTCACAGTTATTGTTGCGTTTTTGTAGAGTCCTATTAGCAAGCCACCATATTTACATCCGAACCGATTGGTTTGGTCATTGAGGCTGAGCCTTACTTATTGAAAACCTTATTGTCATTTGTTGGTTTTCTTTCCCAATGGTTGCATGTGGGAAAGACAGTTAATCAATGTATGTATCACATGCAATGTGATAAACTCTCTAGGAAGTCAGCGTTCACCAGTTGCTGAAGGATGCACTCGACTTAATAATGGGTTGCTAGAGGTGTTCGAATGTCTTCCTGCGCTACGAAATTGCTTGCAGAGCTCTTCTGTTACACGAATAGGTGTTGCCATCTTCCCAGACAAGTTTGGTAGAAATTGAGCGATCCCTAAGGGATGGAGGACCCTGTGAGTTCAAAAGTGGGATCGAACCAAAGGCTAGATGTGTGTGGTGGACAACTCTAACCGCTGCGTTACACACCTCTCTATCACAAAAGGTTACCCCAGTAATTGCATCACCACATAAGAACAATAACGATAGCAGTACTGTAAATGCTACAGTCATTACTGTATCGCAAACTAATTAAGATATAGCATGAAGACCGCTGTCCACCTCTTTGGATAATTTTAAGATCTTCTGAAGCTTTTAAAACCAATCTATGTTCCATTATTAACAGTGTGAGAGCCTCCCTACGAAAAAAGTTTATCTTCACGTCGCGGCTAAAAGTTCCAAGCGATCTCGTTGTGAAAATCTCTGTTTGCCATCTGTTTGGGTTCTGGAGAAATCTTGAGGAAATCCACACTAAGATCCATGGAATAGGATGGAACGACACTACAGAGACGTTGTCGGGTTTTTTCGTTAAGACAAAGATCGTTTAGTGATAACGCAATTCCAGAATGATGGCCGTGAGAGTCTCCTCAAAAGTTGGGTATCTCTGGTTATCATTACTCTTGAAAACTCTCTTCTCCAACTTCTCTGTTCACCTTAATTTTTGGTATCAAACGAAGTAGTTAGCATTTCAAACAGCTACTATTACTCAAACCATGAGATAGCAAGGGCTGGTGAAAACATAGCAGGAGTTGCGCACACTGTAAGAGGAGTCTCGAGAAAAGGTTTCTTCGAGCAGAATATTTGGATAAATTCATTACGCTTCAGACAGAATGCGGTGAAGCAAAAGGATGAGAGGCTGTATTTATTTAGTGATGACCAAGATTATCCACAAAAATTCACAACTCTTTTGCAAAAACCACCTCCGAAATATTGGCTGCCGCAGAGGATCGTAAACATAGACCAAATAATAATAAATCTTATTTTATCAACAAATTATACGAGGTAGGCCAACATGGGATTTAAGCTGTGGCTTCTCCAGGAAAGGTTCTTTTCTTTAAAAAGGAAAATAACAAACGAAGTTCGAGAAGCGAATCCCGAAGCCATCACAAATTGAGTTTTGTTACTACCTTTATTTGATATTCGAGAAATTGCTTTTATTAACAACACTGAAAACCGTAGGTAATTCAACTGTCTCTTGAGACCCCTTCCCAACATTGCTACGTAAACCGACAGTTTCAAAGTTGGTTGAATGGCCTTGAAGAGAAAATCGGTTTACAGATACATCGAAAAGGGCTTTAGCGTGAAAAGGTTTCTACCATCTGAAATCCAGACAATCACGTCCATGAAAAATTTTCAAACACGCTTCCCAGGATCGATTTTCTCGGCATTGGAATGTTGTTGTTTCCTTGTTCAGCAATCAAAAGAGCCATCAATCAATCAACCACATGCGACTACATCATTAAAAAGCCGATTTTGTGCGCTTTCTAACCATGCTCTCATCATTTACCAAAAATTAGTTTTTCTTACCAATTCTGAGGCTTGCAATTTTAGATTTCAGGAAACGAATTTTCGTCAGAATTTCTTTTATAAGTTCAAACTCGATCGCAGTGCAGCACAGAGGGCTCAAAACATTAATGAAGTTTGGAGTGAAGGTAGTGTTGGTGAATCAACAGAGTAAACATGGTTTCGGAAATTCTGATCTGGTGATTTTAACCTCGATGATAAGGAAGGTTGTGGACGTCCCAATGAACTTGACGACGACAAATCAAAGGCACTAGTGGGAGCAAGCACGTGAATAACCGTTTAAGGGCTTTCAGAACAGCTTGTCGTAAGCAAAGAAACAATTTTCACTCACTTGAATCGCATAAGAAAGGCAAAAAGCCCACAAGTGGATGCCACACGAACTAAACGAGAACAAAAAGTGGCTGTTTTGAAGTGTCGTCTACTGTTATTCCGCTCAACAAAAATGTTCTTTTTCTTGATCGAATTGTGACGTGTAACGAGAAATGGATTCTGTACCACTTGGAGCACGAGAATGGAATAAAACAACACGATGCTGAGATATTTGCAAAACTCCGGACCTAACAGGTGATTGCTGGTGGCAGAGATCGATAGAACTAGCTGAGAGACAGGCGAAACGAAGGACCTGCATGGTGTGGTGGTGAACGCGTTACTCTCCGGAAAGGACAACAGCGCGTTCGTCGCCCACCGCAGACACCTGCGGTCTGGAGTTTTGCAAATATCTCAGCATTATTGAAGTAATATTCCTCATCTCATCGTCGAACTCATCCATCTAAAGTTACATTCCAAAATGTTCGACAATGTCGGAGCGAAATTTGATTAATGGGATTAATGACTACGACTGACAGTAAAAAATGATCAGTATTATTAGTATTTACCTAATTAATATTAACTTGGTTTAGTGGGAAAACTTCTAGTCGCTAGCGCACTCTGTCAGCCCTTATACTGATGGTTTCACTTAACACCAAAAAAGCGCGCAAGGAGTACCTTTGAAATAGCCGTGTTCTTCGTGAAAGCGCTCAGGGTGAGCTCTATTTTCTTTTGTTCTGCTGATTTACTACAACTTTCGGAGAGCCCCCAATCTTGGGTTCTTTCCAGCCTGACGATGCCTAATTTTCAGTTTCCATGGGTTTGCACACTTTTTGAAATTAAAGAATAATTTTTGGTAACTTGATCTGATCTGATTGATTTGATTTGAGCTAAGCCGAGGCTGTAGTTGAAATTACGATGTTTACTTTTTTATTTTCTGAAATAAAACTGCAACGATGGCGAGATATTTGCAAAACTCGGAAGTGCAGGCGTCTGCGGTGGAAAACGAATGCGCTATTGTCCTTTCCGGGGACTAACGCGTTCACCACCACATCAACTGGGTCCCAATGTTTATGTGGGCTCCCCAAATTCCGTTAAAGGGTGATTGCTGACAGCAATGATCGATAGAACTAGCTGAGAGACAGGCAAAAACGAAGAACCCGCATGGTGTGGATCCTGTTATTGGTTTACTCTTGGATAGTCTTCGTGATGAAAGCGATGACCTCCTTCTCAGATTGGGAGACCCTGGCAGGTGGACGAATCCCGCTGCTGTAGATCGCAGTACAACACTCAGGAACACCTCCAAACCAGATAAGGCGGTAAACCGTTGGGGGGAGCAATGAGCACAGCAACAACAAGCGCACTTCGAAGAATAATTGTAAGGTATGTTCTTTTGGGTAAAGCCTTAGAAGTATTTTTAAGAAGAATGGTTTAAAAGGATAAAGCACTCGGCGTTGAACAATCTCTGAGGGATGCTCCATGCATTCGACTTCACTACGTATCGTTGGATGTGATTGAATGCATATCTGGCCTTTACAATGACTCGTGATGGCCTGCCGATGTATCGAGCCAGTGCTGCTATCCTCCCAGACAAGTCTGGTACCAATTTGTCTACCCCGGAGGGATGGAAGGCTTAGTGGGCAATGGGGGCAGGATTGACTCCACGTGGGTGTCGTAGTGGTGCCTCCAACCACTGCGCCACACGTGCCCCTAAGAAGAATGGTTTAATTAAGATAATCTACCGTTGTACGTACAGCATGCCGAATTCAGTAAACTGATTAATCTTAGAAGACGTGTTGCATGTAATATAGCAGAAACTACACAAACATTGGCAGAGATTTCATTGAAAACATTGAGCGCTACTACAACTGAACTTTGAGGAGGCCCATTTTCTGAGCTGGTCAACTTTTACACTCGGCATTACCCGTTGGTGGCCGGGAAAGTTGTCAGTTTTATGGCAACCACTCTGTAGAAATATTTAGCCATAACATGGTGCCAGAACGGCTGGTAACCCGATGGTAATAATGGTATTCACTACATGCAAAGCGCAGGTTCGAATCGTAGCCACCATGAGTCCACGAAGTCTACACAACCTTTTCGACGTTGAAAAAATTGGTACTGCACCCGTCTGGCATCAGGTGAGTCCATCTATCCAAGAAATTGAGAATTGATAAGTAATGGATAACTAATACGTAAACGAAAAGTTAAGAATTGATGAGGTGAAAAACAAAAATATATGGTCGAAAGACATAATGTCCTCCAATAGGATGATATTTAGCCATAACATGGTGCCAGAACGGCTGGTAACCCGATGGTAATAATGGTATTCACTACATGCAAAGCGCAGGTTCGAATCGTAGCCACCATGAGTCCACGAAGTCTACACAACCTTTTCGACGTTGAAAAAATTGGTACTGCACCCGTCTGGCATCAGGTGAGTCCATCTATCCAAGAAATTGAGAATTGATAAGTAATGGATAACTAATACGTAAACGAAAAGTTAAGAATTGATGAGGTGAAAAACAAAAATATATGGTCGAAAGACATAATGTCCTCCAATAGGATGGCGCCACGGATCTCCCTCAAATGAGGGGATCTTGAGCCGGTTAGTCGCGAGGCTACGTGGCGCGACCCCAGGTGGCGGATAGGGGGTTAATCGCGGACCAAAAGCGACCTTTGCTTATCTGAGACGCAGGTGGATCCAGGGGATGGACTCCCTGTTTCTGCTGCGCCGATTTGGCACATACTTTCTGTATTTGCTAGGCGTATTCATGCATGCGTATGTGGGTGCGTTCTCGCTTTATGCGGATTGTATTCAACGAGTCAATTCGGCCAAAAGCCTGCAATCAAGTAACAGGGATGTATATGGGAGGCGGTTAGGAGTCGCCTCCAACAAATAAGCTCCATGTCCACTCTGGGAGAGCCTGGCAAGCTACCCGGGAGTATAACAAGCCCCTACGTTTAGAGCCCAGCAAGCTATACGTGGGTATCAAAATGCTAAACGCAGCAAAAAAAAACGGGCCTCATTTCCGTGACCCTGAGAGAGCCCCCAATTTCGCAGCGTTGGGTAGGACGAGTACGGAGAGGCTGCTAAAAGCTGAGGGCCAATGGAAGCCGCCTGGATCAAGAACTATGGTGACGATCTGTAGCTACAACGCACGTACACTTGCATCCGAGTCCTTGATAGAGGACTTCCTCATGCAAGCAAGAATGATGAGGTACGACGTCATCGGCCTAACCGAGACGAGACGACGCCACCCATTCAACGCTGTCTATGACACTGGAGAAGAACTGTTCCTCGGAACATGCGACAGTAGAGGCGTAGGCGATGTCAGCGTTTTCGTCAACACGAGTTTGTCCATGAACATCGATTCGTTCGAAAAGTTTACAAGCCGAATCGGACGTTTACGATTAAAAAGATGTGGATCAGCACCGGCTTTGACAATCTTCGTCGTTTACGCGCCAACATCAAACTATGACGAAGAAGAAGTCGAAGCGTTCTACATGGACTTGGAGAGGTTCTACAGAGAAGACCATACATTCTTCAAGGTCATCATTGGAGATTTCAATGCCAAGATCGGACCAAGAAGATCGTCTGAGGAACGTCATGCCCGCGATAGGGAAAAATGGAGGATTTACTGGCGCCCGCTCGAGTCACTCGGCGATCAACGGGACTACTCATTCTCATTCTCATTCTTGCTTGCATGAGCAAGTCATCTATCGAGGACTCGGATGCAAGTGTACGTGCGTTTTAGGTACAGATCGTCACCATAGTTCTTGATCCAGGCAGCTTTCATTGGCCCTCAGATTTTAGCAGCCTCTCCGTACTCGTCCTACCCAACGCTGCGAAACTGGGTGCTCTTTCGGGGTCAGGGGAATGAGGCCCGTTTTTTTTACTGTGTTTAGCATATTTGATACCCACGTATAGCTTGCTGGGCTCTGAACGTGGGAGCTGGTTATACTCACGGGTAGCTTGCCAGGCTCTCCCAGAGTGGACATTGAGCTTATTTGTTGGAGGCGACTCCTAACCGCCTCCCATATACTTCCCTGTCACTTGATTGCAGGCTTTTGGCCGAATTGACTCGTAGAATACAATCCGCATAAAGCGAGAACGCACCCACACACGCATGCATGAATACGCCTAGCAAATACAGAAAGTATGTGCCAAATCGGCGCAGCAGAAACAGGGAGTCCATCCCCTGGATCCACCTGCGTCTCAGGGAAGCAAAGGTCGCTTTTGGTCCGCGATTAACCCCCTATCCGCCACCTGGGGACGCGCCACGTAGCCTCGCGACTAACCGGCTCCAGATCCCTCATATGAGGGAGATGCGTGGGGTGCTAAATGTAGCAAAATTATTTTCATACTTTAATTAAGAAGACGGGATTTTAAATGGAGAAGCGATACGAACGCGGACCATGGATTCTTTGTTAAAATCTTCGACTCATCTGAATTGAAAAGGCTATGGTGATGGCATTTCGACAGTTTACTGAAATATGGATAGATGAAGATAAAGTCATTGCAAATCGAATGCCATACATGACATGCGTAGCAAACGTCAGAAGAACTTTGTCCTGAACGGAGAGATAGAAGAAGCGTACGTGTCGGTACCCAAAACGAATTTAGCCAAACAACAAAGTTAAAATCCGTATTTCCAAAGAAATTGGCGACCTGAATCATTCGCTTTTGAAAACAACGTTGATGCTTTTTCCTTGGTAGTAAAATTTTACAAATTTTACAAAAATTTTACAAAAAAAATGAAAATAACTTTTAATCGGTTATCAGCTGGCAAGTTCGACACTCAGTTTGGTTTCTGGGGAAATTCTGAAAAATTCTATCCATGGAATGGGAAGAAACGTAGGAGAGAGAGGGTGTACTGTTTTCCATTATGACAAAAGCCACAAAGTCGTGTTAACCCACAATTCCAAAACGATCTTAACCTTAGGGACGGGTAGCACAGTGTTAGTGATGCCGGTGGTGGTTCCATCCTGTCTCAAGCTCATCAAGTCTGTCTCCCTTCCGGGGTCGGGGAATTGGTGTTAAACTTGTCCGAAAAAAAACCACTCTCTGTAATCCATGTGGGAAACCACTAGCCTGGCTACCTCATGAGTTCAGGGAGACACGATTCGACCACCATTCTGTGATATTCAAGATAAAGTGGAAATCCTAAAACACCAGCCGAAGCCATGCACAAAAGTTGGAAGACCTTCGTGGATGATGAATGCGAGGAAACGAATCGAATGTGAAAAGTGCTGGGATCCGCGCAGTAGACTTGGTGACGGGTCATATACTATAAATATTAGAAAATTTAGTAAATCTTATACTATCAATAAATAGTACTTTAAAAGTCAGGAAGACATTGAAGGTCTGCTTTCTTCACGGAAGGTTTTTTCACAAAAGAAAGATGAGGACGAAATTTAAGGAACAGAAGCCAAAACACCGGAACTTGAGTTCTGGCCATACCCTTAAGTGACATTAAGAAAAAAACGTTCATTGTCTAAAGAAACGCAACTGACTTTCTAGACTACTTCCCAATAATGTTAACTAAGCCCAGAGTTTGAATGTTCTTTAGATCGCCCTGCAGAGAAAGCCAGTATTCAGTCACATCATGAAAGTGAGGGGTGGCTAGAACGTCCAAGCGACTCTTCCTTCTGAAATCCAAATCATCACCTCTTTCGTGAAAAATTTGACAGTACCATGTCCAGAGGCCTAGAATTAGATCCACAAGATGAAAAACGTATCTCCAGCCCTTCAGGAAATAAAATTTTCACAGGTTGCCTGTCAAAATTTGAGGTTCCAATTTAATGAAAACCATGTTAGTGAATAGAACTTATTCGGCGCAGAAACCTGTTGTTCAATTCTTGTGTCGCTCTTTGCGCCACAAAACTTTTATTCAGGTTTTTGACGAAGATCCAGCAAGAAATAAAAAGATATACGACTTTCATAGCGAAAACTCTCTTCTAATACTCGATATGGGGGAAAGTGTATGTAGATAATCACATGGACGACGTGCCTTATCACGAGCTGAGGCGTCATACCTTTTCGTTGAGCGAAGAAAAATCTAAATATTTATAACAATTTCATTTTCATCTTCGTTGGCTCGTCATCCTCTTCTAAGTTCCATGTTGCGTTCATGGTAGTGCAGCATATCATCCAGAAGATGCTCAGTCTTCTTCATTACGACTTCCAAACTCTGTAAGGATTCCATAGACGTATTTCTTTGATTTAACTCTTGAGTTTGTAACCTTTAAAATGACCTTCTGTTTCTGATGTTCATCCTGTTTTTTACAAATGATATCGAATAAGGGACCAATGATAGGTATTATCATGAAGGCCCCAAGAGGGAAAAATCGACGGTACGATTCTTTGAGCTGAAAATATCTTTTATAGGCAACACGTCGGATAAGAAATAAGAACTTCTTAGGTTGCCCTTTTATAGGAGTTGATTTGGGCCTACACTGGAAGAGAAGATTTGAACATTCTACTACTCATCAGAATACTGTGAAAGCAAACCTGCTCCAACGTGTAGGGCATCTCTCTGTTACCACATTCCTCTTTCAAGTATCCGTAGAACTCCTCCAATAATTCTTCCCAGTGTTCTCGTCGATCCTTACCGCTGAGACATGCAGACATTAGGCGGACTAAGTCAACTGCTGGACATCCAAAGTGAGCAACCTGGACGAGGATTTAGTGGAAAAAAGTGAAGCGCTAACAGGGTGGTGCGAGAATAATAAACGTTTTGTTGCAACAGGATTTGTTAATAAGAATATTTTCAATAGGTACACAGAAAAAAATTGGGGGCGTGCAGCGATGGTTCCACTCCATCCTGGATCCACTGCGCCCATCCTTCTTCTGACGTCGTAAAAATTGTACCAGACTTGTGTGGAAAGTAATCTCGTTGTCTTGCTTTAACAGATCATATCTCGATTTGAAGTGACGCTAGAAACGTGAAATACCATGAAAGAATGAACTGAGAAAAGGCAGCTGAACATCCCAATGCACAGATGGCTCGAGAGGTTTTACAGAGGACACACGAATCCTAATAAGAGTGACTGCGGAATTCTCGCACCCGCATTTCAGTGTGGTAATAGAAGCTGCCCCTGGAAAACGTAATTGAGTGTTGTAGAAAAAGTCAACATTGATGATTCGACAGCAATTCGCAATTCGGGAAACATGATGAACGTACAACTCTCGGTAAGTGGATATCCGCAGAATTAAGCGGATGGCAAAGAGGTAGCCGTTAGCAAATCTGTTCTGCGTTTTTTGTTTTCATATTACGGAAACTATTCATTTCTCGATCGTATTGCGAGGAATACCATGCAAGTAGTACAGTGGTTGTTATGCCGTACAACACACAGGAGTCGCCGTTTCCATCCAGCGTGAGACCAACGGAGTCCCTCGTACCTCCGGAGTCGGAAAATCGGTATTAAGCCTGCCTGGGAGCTCCATGTGGGATGACGAGACCCAAGAACGCCAAAAAGTGACTATCAGAAGATTATCGTTGAGGAATAACAATCGATTCTACTGGAATTTAATGACATTCATAAGGGAGACCAAATTTTCTCACTATCGAGACCAGAATTCGAATCCGAAGACCTTTATGGGAAATAAAAGCGAAAAAACGATACGGAGCGAATAGATGGCAGTACCCACACAACAAATTTAAAGATGGTTTATGTGAAAAAGTTGTGACGAAGGAGGAAAGTAGGCCCTATCCGACACCTGACAAAAGACCATGCTCGTATAGAAGCTTGTATGTAATGGAAGTCGAAGAATCTTTCCAAATATAAAGTGGGTTAAAATCGCGTTACGATGCCATATTCGTGTTCTGTAGATGAAATCATCCAATAGAGCCCTTTGAAAGCAACAGAGAAGTGCCTTCCACCAAACGAAGGAATCCTTAGTAAGCTGTAGAATGTGCATAAAGAAACGCCTTACAGAAAGAATTCGCTCTTTTAACGCTCACTACGCTCGAACACAGATGGTACATGAAACACAAGTAATGTTGGCTAAGTCGAGTAACGAGACCATGCCTCACCCACCGTCCTGAACCGCACTTTTCAGTAACTACTTCTGCCCACTTCTGTGTGCATATGGACGATTGCTATGAAGAAAAATCTTTGAAGAGTTGGACCAATGCAAAATTTACGCTATGAGAAACTATTTTTTAGAAGTTTGTATTTCCTCATTCTTGAAGTAAAGAAGCAAGCTTGTAATGTGTCAACAAGAAAACGTTTTGATTTCAACAGCTATTGCTTGGATTAACGAAGCTGCTTTTGAACTGAATTACAGCATTTCAAAGTTCATCTATAAAAAAGGTAATTGTATCTGCAACAGGATGCTGGAATATTCCACCTGCATCATCTGCTACTTCCTCAAGATTAACGTAACTTTCAAATCGTTTAGAGCTTGCTAACCACCATCTAACTCATGTTTTTGTAAATCTAAATTAGTTCTATCCACTTGACATTACCATAAAGGTCAAGTTGTCACCTGATAGTCAATGAGAGCAGCCATTTTCAGGTCATCGTCATCTGTCCTCCACAGAACGTTCATTGACCACAAGTCACCATGACAGAGGACACGCTGCATACCTGAAGCACGGTAACAAATCTAGCTGCATATAGTTGTTTCTCTTTCCTCACCACCAGAAATGCGCATTTTCTTAAGGAGAATGACTTTCCACTAAGTAAAATAATTCCATTCAGACGGTTTTAGCTCCATTAATGGCGTTTCACTCACCCATTTCATCGGGCAATCTATTCGCCCATTCGAGATCCACCAAGTACGGTAGAACTTTCCCTAGTCGATCAGTTTTTTCTGACAGACTACCTTGTTCGAATGAGTGGAAAATCTCCATCAAATCGTCGAGGAACTGCATAGATGTTCATTGCTCATAGAAAATAGTAGGGCACTTCATGAAAATTATAACGCAGATGAGCAGTAGCAATCACAACCTCCACTTTGAAAAAGGCTCCGAAAAGTTCGGTGAACGGTTTCTCGCTGAATTCGCTTCTTTCTCCAGGAGTGAAATCGAGAGACATTGCTTCGAGAACAGCTTTCGCTCTTAAAATCTGAACATCGAAGTGAGAAGCGAAGAACATCACTGGATGCTTTGGAGGAGAATGGCTACGACCACCTGTTTCATAGATTTCGTCGGGAGATTTTCATAAATGTGCACCATTTTTAGATTTTCCATGTACTCCATAATGATATATCCCTTCGTAAGATTGTTTTCAGTGAATCTTCTCATGAAAAAAACCTGAAAAATAACAAACTGTTGCAATTTTCACACCAATTTTCAATTTGCAATCTGCAGGAGGTAAAGAAGCTTGACTACTAATGAATCACCTAACGTTGGCTATGATCTAAGCAAAAAAATTGGATAGGAAAGAACCTAGATTGAAATGAGAACGAAAAACGTTAATAAACGTTGATGGAACAAACAACACATTATAAAACTCTCTCTCGGCATTGATCAATCCCTGCGCCATCCATTCGACTTCATTAAGGATCGTTGGAGGTGATTGAATGCATATCTGACCATTACAATGACTCGAATTGTCCCGCTGATGTATCGAGCCAGTGCTCCTATCCTCCCAGACAAGCTTGGTAGCATTTTGCCGACGCCGGAGTGATGGAAAGCTCCGGTGAGCCACGGGCACTGGGACCTATCCCATGCGTGTATCGCACGGTCACACCCGCCACGTGTACCTTTTATCACGTTATACTACACAAAATTTTTAGACTTGTTGAAAAAATGGGCAGCAAACCTTAGTGCCTAGGATCGACTTTTTTTTAACCTCGGCATTAAATTATAAATTCGTCATTTTCTCTCTCGGCAATCGCGAGGTTGTTAAACAGCCTACGTTTACTACCGCACAATAATACACATACAACACAATCGTAGCTGACGTTTCAGCAGAAACGCCTTCTTCAGAGCTTGGAAGGTACACTAATACGCAGCTTACTAGGTGAAACACAAACCTTAGGTAAAGGAACTTTTCCTTCGGGTAAATTGAGTAAATGATTGTAGACAGTCACTTCCGTGTTATGACACTAAATGGACTAAGAAATGTAGAAAAATGAAACGATATGATTCCAAGTGATCTCATTCTTTGTTACTCACACGTTTCATGTGGTATTCAACTGTGGCCATCAATTCCGGATCATTAAACTTGTTGCCGATCTTCTTTTCTTTCGATATTTCGTTAGTGAATTGTAGCATGACCAGTTGGGTAAGAATCTAAATATTTAGAAAAAGAGATAGAACTGAGGGTTAAAGAAAATCCTGATACTGTGGACATTTCGAAGATATTGGTCTGGTAGATTCATTTGATTAAGGTGAGTGATCTCAGTTGTATGTGTAAAATTACAAGTATTGAATAAAATGAACTTCCTATTGTTTTATTTCCTGTTACTGTATGACTTCCTCATTTTCCTTCCTTCATCTTTGACCTAGGTAAATTTCAGCGTTACTTCTACTTCTACTGCGAATAGTGGAATTTTTTTACTTCTCCTACTTCCGACAGCTCATCGCAAAATAGGAGCTGGCTTATCAACCGCATTTGTTTACCGTGCACATTGATTACGAAATGCGCGCTGTCGCACGCTACGGACCGCACGTATTGATCTCCATGCACAGACTTTTTC
Source organism: Angiostrongylus cantonensis (assembly GCA_009735665.1). Lineage (NCBI taxonomy): Eukaryota > Metazoa > Nematoda > Chromadorea > Rhabditida > Metastrongylidae > Angiostrongylus > Angiostrongylus cantonensis. The sequence goes on from MQTX01000050.1 coordinate 603,816, forward strand.
CTGGTTAATTTTTCGAAACAGAGTTAAGGCAATGATGGTCGTGTTATTTTTTGAGCTTCGGTAGAGCACTAACTAGCCATTGTGAACGATGAAGGCAAACTAATTTCGTTGGTGTGCGCACCCCAGTCTCTCGATGTTTCACGAGATTATAAATGGTATACTTAAAGCACTTAGCTAATTTTAACCCTGGTAATTTAATCGTTTCGAAATTTGCTTAGTGGTGCAGATTGTTAACTTTAAACTTGATTTAATTTTCTCCCAATCTTTCCATTGCTTTTCTTGTTCGCTGGTAGAACCCTACCGTCGAAGCCTGGAATTTCCTCACTTAACAATTATGGCGTGGGGTAAATTACAAGAGAGGAAGTTTGAGAAACTAACAACTAACATTAAGCGAGCAGGCCGACAATCATCGAAGCATTGCAATTTTAAACATGTTCTTATCTGATTGCTTGTGAAGCAATAAATGGTTTCAGGGACGTTCCCATCACAATCCATAAGGAATTCATTTATGACCTTTTCCCAATAACGAAAATCCAGGATTTATCGCAGTTTCAGAGACCTCGTTAAAAATTAACAGATTAGGCTCTCTAATTACCTTCACCACGAATTTTTCAGGAAGTTCTTTGTCTTTACGCTGCCAGTCAGGATCAATGAGTGCGATTATCGACATGAAGCCCTGGAAATTGCGAGATTATTCCAGCAACAGCAGTTTTTGCCTTTTATTTCGTTGACTGCTAGGTCAAAATTGGATTCTTATGTGATTTCAGGATTGATTCTCTTCTTACATGCTTTTTTTGGCCGTTCAGATTGAATTACGATGATTCCTTCTACTTCTGTTTAGCAAATACGAGGTGCTATTTTAGTTCTTTACTTAAGTGCAAGCTGACGTTTCGGCGGATTTCGCCTTCCTCAGAGCCTGGAAATGTCAAGTTGACTGCAATCTACATGGCCAAACACCTCCAAAACCAAACAAAGAAAATGCTAAACCAAAATTTCAATCACATTGAACACAGAGTCTTTGCACACTCACCACTTTCTATGAGTCTTCCACTAAATATGTCACGTGGAGACCAACCATACAGAGTTCACATGGAAACGTAATGTGCCCGTCCCATCAAAATAGCAGTCTTATATACTGCCCAATATCACGCGTGATAATGAGGCATTCCTCCCTGCGGTTCATTTTCGGATTCTTGGAATTAATCCAGAATGCCTCGAGAATTTTACGCGCTTGTGTTTTCGATTCTTGCGCGAGGATCGTAACCTCTACTTCAAAATCTTCTCCGTTATGTCTTTGCATCCTATGCGTGCCTAGTGCAGTATTTGGTTTACGTTTGCCGACTAGGTGTTCTTTTATACGGATGCAGAGTGGTCTACCCGTTTCGCCAACGTATTCGTCTCCGCACACTTTACAAGAGATCAGATAGACTGTACCCGAACTCATGCAGTCACCCTCTCTACCATTGGGGCAAATTATGCAATTTTGTGTTGCACATAGACGGTCGTATAAGCGGTTACGAATTAACTGGCGTCTTAGATTACTCGGTGGCATTTCAATCATCGTTACCGTACCGAATTCTCTAGACCGACCCTTCTAAAATAGCGTTTTATAGCTGCATTTACTTCATTTGAAATGAAAGGTAGGATAAACGAGACCATATTGCTGCTAGAGTTATCGTGGGGGGGGCTGTGATTTCCTCTACACCTATCCCGAGCTACAGTTTAGTTTTTTTACAGTTTTGAATAATGATAGTTCGTTTTCAAGGATATCTTCATCTGGTATAAGCAAGGAGTAAAAGACGTGCGGGAGATAAGGAAATTTCTCGAATTTAACGGAATCCTTGTAAGTGCACACAGTGCTGTCTAAGTTTTCGTGTTTCTACTGCTTTATGTTTAACATATGATTTTCTAATTTTCGTATTCTACTAAAATTTAGACTTAGCTAATAGAATATGAAGCTAGTTAGTCGTGCAACCATACGGTGCGCTTCCTGGTAGCAAATATGTTGTCTGAACTCTAGTCAATAAGTTTACGTAGTTGCCTTCACAGGAATGTGAGATCCCGATCTTCATCAGTATGGTGGAAAGCTTACCAAAAGCGTATAACTGATAGGCTATCTAATAGTGCACCATACCTATACCCTAAAGGTCGAAGAACTACAAATGGCAATGCATCACTCGTATAAGCCAGAAATAAGCAACCTGATATCAGAGATTTCTCAGTGTCTGTCAAGAAAACAGAATTTAGGGATCAGGCTTGGCACACAGCAGACACGGATGGAAAACTTGTTGAATTGCATTGAGTCGCTCTATTGTAGAACAGGTGGTGACCTACTAATTGGTAACTGGTGAAACAGTCTCGCAGACGTTGCATTGGTTTTGGTAATTTTGTGAAGTCTGCAAAAAACTCGTTAAAATCAAGGGAAATGTATTTGTGCAGGTAGCAGCAAGTGTCAATATACACTACTATAGTGTACTAACATTTTTCATCTCGGGTGGCGACCAGTCTCGAGCATGTTAGCGTCTTCAAGTGTTGTGCAGTGAACGTGCTCTTCCTAAACGCAACGCTAGTCTTATTTTCGCACATCAGTTGTAAACTCTACCCACCACCCGGTCAGCTTATCGGTTACACTTCCAGTATTTTCCATTGCTTATCAGAGGTGCAGTAGTTTTTAATGGTCCAGACAATAAATGCTTCTCGTTGAATCCTTTCAACAAAAAAAGTGCTGTATAAAAGAGCACCGCCTTGTGATGTTACATCATTCCAGCGATGCTCCACTTAACAAGATCCAACTCGATACGACAATGAAGACACCACATCGAGAGTGCGAAGGACTGTGGGGATCGACTTGGATCATCGGTTTCGAGTAAGGCGAAGACATCGAAACGTGATCCGAACGAATATTTAGTAATAACCTCGTGTTATCTTATCAATCTAACAAGGTGCTATAAATCCTTGCTTACTATAATGTACGTCGTTCTTATCTTAAATCATGTTGACGAGTGATTGCTGACGGCACTGATCGATAGAATTGGCTGAAAGAGAGACGAAACGAAGAACCAGCATGGTGTAGTGGTGAATGCGTTAGGACCGGTAAGGCTAACAGCGCGCGTTTTCCACGGCAGACATCTGCGGTCCGGAGTTTTGCAAATATCTCAGCAACGTTGTGGCTGTATTTCGCTTAAAACCCTGCCGTAAAATTGTAGTAGATAGAAAATAAGTGCGTTGCGTTAAAATTTGCTCACATTGCAATCACTGATGTTTTTCGCGGATTTATTCGGTCCGAACGAAGCGGTGGTGTGAAATTCTCTTTGCATATCTGCTTCGATATCCTCCCAGGTGACGTGTGTTCCGAAAAGTCCTTCAGCAGGTGTGTAGATATTCATCCTGTGAAGTACACGCACATTTCAAGACAAGAGAGATATAGTCACATAACAGTACTGTTATAACGAATCAATCAACTGGATAAATCGACTTGGTTTGGAAGGTTTGCTTTTCAGATGTTGTTTTCCAAATAGCGTAGCCTGAAAGCACTATGTGTTCCTTGTGTCAATATGATCGCTTTCCAACTATTGTCACCGTGCTTACGAAGCATTATATCTGTGATAAGATGTCTCTCTAGAAAGAATGAAGCTTTTGACGACTCTCATTAATAAGCAGGAATTTCTACGAATCACGTTCACAGTTATCACGTCTTCAAAGAGTTTTTGACTAACCCCCACTAGTTAGTGTCATGAAGCCTTTCCTCTTCACCTGTGGAACAGTGTATGGTTATGGAAACCATGACCGTAAATCAAAGTTTTTAGGAAACTGAGGACCATGACCTTTTATAACTGACGGCGAATTTCAACGTAAATGACTTGAATATTACATCAATGACCCAACTACGAACAGAACACTGTTTACAAGGATTTTCCATTAAGCATATAATGAATGCTCATCGGAATGCACTAAGTGAATCGTGATATCCACTCATTTATACACTTAAAATAGTATCATTGCCATATTTCTCTTAAAAATATATTGTTAATAGTTGAAACATTTGTGTTTCACACACAGTTGTTCGCCGACGGATTTAGCCCGTGTGCCTTCGATGGATCATCGAGTGATCCTAGTATTCTTTTTTGCTACAGAAATCGCCATCAAATCAGTAAAACTTTCCTCGATCAAAGTAGTAAGAACAGTTTTCTGGCTTAATCATCTAGAAACTTTTGGGGAAACTAGGCATCACTAGCATTCATAATCAATGGGATACGAGGAAGACAGGAGTTCAAGGCCTAGAAGAGATTAACACCACCTCAATCATCGCTATGGATTTTAGTGGCGGCAGTAAAACACAGATGCAAGATTTTAAAACTTGTTCACAACAAACTGAAACGATATCATAATGATACTTAAGCAAGTGATCTTCTGCAAAATATTTGGAGAACTTCAAAAAAATGGAAGGAAAGTGTTTTATGACTAGCGAAGACGATGGTTGGTAGGCATATAATGGCGTAAAACTGCATCCAAAGCAAAACGTTATCACCAGATGGCGAGTGATACAATGCCAATAAGTACACCTTTAAAGGTGTTTTTTCATTGCAAGAGGTGTATTACATTGGGTAAAAGCTCTGAAGCACTCTGTTGGAGAAGGATTAAGCACCAGAATATCAACGTTGGCCACACAACTTGCTGATTTTTCCACTTTAGATTGTCTTGAGAGTTTGTAAAGTGTGAGAATAAGTGATAATAATAGACGCGAAAGTGTAACTCGGAGTAACAGTTTTTTTACGAGTCCTTAGAAACAACAGAACTTCACAACGCTTAGTCCAGAAAGGTTGGCTGCATAGTTTTATTTATGAGAAAACTCGTTGTTTACCCTACTTGCAGCCTTGCCAGCTACAATTTCTTTGTGTATTTTTCTAGTCTTTCTAGCCCCCGGAAAGGGTGATACACGTTCGTTCGCCACCGCAGACACCTGCGGTGCGAAGTTTTGCAAAACTCTCAGCATCATTAATGTTATCACCATTTAGCGACTGGCACCGGGACAATAAGTTTACCTGGATGGGTACTTTCCTCCATCGAAAGCGGTCTACTGCCTCGCGCGGAAGCATTGATGCAAGCTAGTGAAGAGTGATTTAATCATGGTACTTCAACGTAGTCCAAGTAACTTAGTGAAGTTTTTACGTCAGATTGTCTTTAGAATTTGAGAAATATGAAAATAAATGACAATGAAAAGTGTAATTTTGAAAGTAGGCGACATTTTCTTCGCCTTTCCGATTCCTTAGAGGCAACGGAACTTCATAACACTTAGAATAGAATGGCTCTCTATCTAATTCAATTTATAGCAAAGCCTCTCGTTTATTAAATTTACCTACATCATTGCTAGCTCCAATTTTTCGTGGATGTGCTATTATTCTCATGATGGTGTTACTGTACAGTCTTATTATTATCCATTTAAAAGGTTTAAGTTTTAAAGCATGGGATTCACAGGACGAGACATACGACAAAGAAATTCACTTTAGTAGCATACCACAGCAGAAAGTTCTTCGACTGTTTAAGCGGTAAACTTCATAAATTGGTAATGTTCATGTCTTTATAAAGCAACCAGTGAACTGCTTTTGGTTATCGCTTTCTTCCAACAGTCTTCATGACGCAGGAAAGTTGACCACAGTTACAAGTGTGAAGGTTCAATGTCACTCATAACTGCAATTTGTCTGTCCTGTTTGTACAATCAGGAATCAAGAAAGTTGATCAAGACTCAAAACGCTACCCAGCCCTCCTAGTGATAGGCAATAATCGACTTGGTGTGACAGAAACTGCCACGCTTCGGAGATGTGAATTTAAGGACGAACCATAAGGAGGGCAAACAATAATATTAATTTTCAAACCGGCCGTCACTGAATCTCGGTGCTAAAACATTTAACGAAATAAGTAATGAAATAATACTAATAACGTCGAAACGTTAGCCAAAGTCCTATGGGCGAAGAATGTGCCAGGCCCAGACCAATGGATCAGCCTGAGGAATGGCGAGAGGTCAAACATTGTCACAAGGCATTCCTCTTTTCGGCTGACATTTGGATTTTTAAAATTCGTCCAAAATGCTTCAGGAGTTCTGGTGCTGATGTTTTCGATTTCTGTGCAAAGACTTTTACTTTGAAAGTTCTCCAATGTCTCTGTATCCTATACGTGCCTAATGGCAAACTTGGATCCACTTTTAATTGAACGGCTGGCTTTTCTTTAATACGGATGCAAATCGCCAACGAATTCGCACTCGAACGCTTTATAAGTGATTAAATACACCGTACCTCAACCTATGCAATCACCTTTCGTGCAGTTAGGACATGTCATGCAGCTTTCCTTTGTGTATGGGTGGTTACAAACTAACCGGCGTCTTAGTGTGCCCGGTTGCATTTCAATCACTGTTACCGATTCACTAATTCACTAAGCCGGCTTTTATTAAGCAACGTTTTATGGCTGCAATTGCATTCTTTGAAATGAATGGCAGGATAAACGCGACCCTATCATCGCTAGAGTAGTCGCTTGGGAGCTCAGGTTTTTCTCTGCACCTACCCAGCAATTTAGTAGCCATTGGAAAAGGCGAAATGCCTACTTGCCGTGAAAATGTCCTGCAGTCCTCTTTCTGGTCCCTTCCTCAAGAAATGTTGTTGGCTGTTCGATAGTGAGAGCAAATCTGATGAACCACAATATTTTTGCACATTTTCCTCATATTTTCGGACTGAACTCTCGAAACCTTTAACCACTATCGCGAAAAAAAGTTTTGGTCCAACCTTACAGTTGCGCAAAAATGTTGTATGCGTCAGGTTCGAAAACTGTTAAAGTCAAAAACTATTACGTTACCATTAGTGATAAGAGGTGAAGGTTAGCAGTGATTTCTGGTCGGCTGGATGTTTACGTGACGGAAAAACATCGTGAACACCTTTTGATTAGTTGCGACCAACGAAAAGGAATGCAAGGGCCAAATCGAAAACCCAACGACGAATGGGTAAAAGTGTCAAGTGTTTCGCAATTTAAAGTTGAATTACCAACACTTCCTGTCTTGTACTTACTTATCAAGACTCATAAATTATAATCTATTGATTATCTGGCGTCTAACGGCCTTCATCCTTCAAGGATAGGCCCATCATCAATAATGTAGACGGGCTCACTAATAGAATAGCTTGGTTTATACACCTAATTCTCATCTAATTGTTGAAGCACATACCAGCCCATTTCATGAGTACTCAGATGTTGCTAGATCGTCTACGTAACATGCGTCCTTACAGGGCATATGTGGTGGACTCTTTTGATGTTACCGCCTTTTACATTAGCGTATCGAAAAATTCCGCAAAGCAAGTCATTCGCGAGCTTCTTGTACAGTACGAAGGACCAATAAACATGCATGGCTTTACGCTTGATCAGTTGATGATCCTCTTGAAACCAGTGCTTTAATTGCTCAATTTTCAAATCGTCCGGAAAAGAATGGACACAAATTAGAATGTTGGGAGGGAAATAGACTTGCACCTAGCCTTTCCAATGCAAGAAATGTGGTCGACCAAGAGCAATGATATAGCGTCCTCCAATAGGATAGTGATCCCTCTATGTTCCATGCATAAAAGTTTTTTAAATGGTGTCGAACAATTCCAGTTATAAAACCGTAATGTTGCTGAGATATTTTCAAAACTCGAACAGCTTGTGTATTCGGTTGGAAACGAGCATGCTATTACCTTTTCCGGGGGCTAAGTTCTTCACCACCACATCATGAGAGTGCTTAGCTTCACGTTTCTCTCAACAGTGTTGTTACCTACAGATGCTACTAGCAATCACCTGCCAACGGAATTGATCTAGGGAGCACTAATTGTCATTGAACCCAGTTCAGCAAAGCAGTGGTATAAATCACAATATTGTCGCTTTTTATTCATTCTTTTTTTAATGGCAGTGTATCATGCGAAATGTAAGTATAATGGTGCTGTGATATTTGGCGAAAAAATGCGGCATTTCCTTTTCCGAAGACTAAAGTGTTTAATAAGTGATCTCACCATTGTCCTAGATCTATACAGCCGTAGCGTCATTCCCCCAAGCTCTTTTTGTAATGGAAATATAATTGCGATGTGGCAAGAAACGAAATCCCATAACCGTCGATTTGCTTGTCGTGTTTGGAAAGAAGAAGTAATTGACGAAACCAATGAAGAAAATAAATGGCTCAAAACCTTCTGATCGGTCATGAGAATTTTTCGCAAACTTGGATGAATAATCTATTTGCTTTGTGATTGGTATCGCGCAAGATTAAGTTCCTAATTAGTTTTCCTTACCGATTATCGACATTTTGGGAAGCACTGTGGCAATTCGGATCTTTGCTCGTTAATGTCGGTAGGAGCTTCAGACTCTACCATTCATATTCATCATGCGCAATGCTTCCAGCATGGTTCCCTAGACTAGGCGTTTGACATCGCTGAGTGATGTTTCACACCTTTTAGCAGCGTCCATAATTCAGACGTGTGTGTTAAGCTAGGAAGAATCGTTTATTTAAAAAGGTGACCTCTTATCGAGTTCGCTTGGATCTTTTCACTACATCCTCAATGCTCTTGAGAGCTCGACTCGCTTCAGGCTGTTGAACACTGGAATCATGTCGTTCATCATGTTAAGTTCCTGGTCCATGTACAGACAGCTAGATCATTTAGAGGTACTCATTCTTTTGAGCGTGAATGGGCCATCAGCAACAGATCCGTTCCTCATAAACATTACGCTCTTGTGATTTAGCTAAAGACGAATCTTCCCTCAAGCATTATCAACGTTGGCAGACATTCGTTCTATCTGATTAATGCTTTGTTCTATAAAAACGATACCATCGCCAAAGCGAAGATGGTGTGATTATCGACTATTGACTTTCACTCTCTTACTATACTTCCCAGTCTTCACAAGACGTTATCGAAGGTGGCTGCAGGAAATTTAGGAGAAATAGTATCGGTATCGTCATTGCGAAATTGGCATATAGCTTGCGAATGACCTTATGTACTGAGTAGGAGCGCTCTGGCTTCTTAATGTTTCTGTCACCGCTTTATCTTAACTGTATCGAAAACCTATTTTAAGTCGATGAAAGTGAGACAGAAAGGTCTCTTACATTTTCGTGATCGTTCAGTGCGTCTTGCTCTCAAGTGACCGTGGTATACCGTGCTGAATTATTTTCGAAACACTGGTTGTTCTCATGACTTTCCTTTAGCGCTCTATCGATTCTGTTTAGTGCGACTGGAGTGAGGGGTTTATAGATGGCCTACAGTTGCATAATTAGTCGGCAGTTACCGAAGCCTTGAAGTACTCGTCTTTTGTTTTTCAACGATTTGGTCTTGCTGCTTCTCCAAAGATTAAGAATCTTGCATTTTGACAAATAGGGTGTGACGACCTGAGACACTATGTTGATGAGGACAGCGCAAATCTCTTCTGATGACCGTGTTTTATCCTGTGTGAACCAGGATATGTCTCTTGAAAAGATTGAAATAGTATTTTTAAATGATTTTCTACATTACCTTTCTGAAACCATTACTGTTCCTTCTGTGGTCGTCTTGGTCTTGTTATTTGTAATCTTGCTCTGGCAATGAGGTGCTTGTAGCGCTTACTCGGAGCTGGTATATTCTTTCTAATCTTTACACATTCATTAACTACTCGTGCTGTTCTCATCTTCAGACCTGTTTTTATCGCCTTTCTGCACAGGCTTAACTCTTTAGAGACGATTTGGTCGCAACGTATGTTTTGTGCGGTTTTATGTTAGATCATCATTTCGAGAATTCCTAGTCACAACCTTTTTTGGTAACCTTCAAGTCATCGACTTTTGTAACACTAAAGTAAAAGAATTGAGCAGGCCTGTCATATTCTTAATAATGAAGCTGATAACAGCGATGTCCCAAAGGCTTGCTAAAGACCTGATTTAACCTCCGCTTATGGTAATTTAGAGATTCTTCTTTTTCAAATTAAAGATTTTATCACCTTTTTAAAAACAGAGCGAAAATACTCAAAATAGATGATGATGTGTAAAATTCTAAGACAGCAACATCGACTAGACAAACCGTTCGATTTACTGTGATCTATTTCATTATAGTAGGGGCGCAAGTGCGGCAGTGGTTAGAGGAGACACTACGACACACATGTGGAGTCGATCCCTGCACCCACAGCCCACCGAGCCTTCCATCCCTCTGGGCTTGACAAATTGGTACCAGACTTGTCTGAGAAGATAGCAGCACTGGTTCGATACATCGGCAGGCTACATGGTGCCAGAACGGCTGGTAACCCGATGGTAATAATAGTATTCACCACATGCAAAGCGCAGGTTCGAATCGTAGCCACCATGGGTCCACGAAGTCTACACAATCTTTTCGACGTTGAAAAAATTGGTATCGCACTCGTTTGGCATCAGGTGAGTCCATCTATCCAAGAAATTGAGAATTGATAAGTAATGGATAACTAATACGTAAACGAAAAGTTAAGAATTGATGAGGTGAAAACAAAGATATATGGTCGATCAAAACGAAAGACATAATGTCCTCCAATAGGATGACAATCGCTCCACGTTACATTCGTAAAACTTCTTCAAAGTGGTACAGAATAGTTCTGTTATTATTAAATGGGGTTTGTGCAGCGCAGTGGTCGGAAGGACCCTGCAATACACGTCCCTGCTCACGAAGCTCACCTAACCTTCCATCCTTCTGGAATTAGCAAATTGGTACCAGAGTTGTCTGGGAAGATAGCAGCACTGGTTCAATACATCGGCAGGCTACCGCGAGTCATTCTGAAGGCCAGATATGCATTCAATCACCTCCAACGTTACTTAATGAAGTCGAATGCATGGCTCATTCCTCAGAGATTGATCATTCCTGACAGCCTTATCCTTTATTATTTCATTATAGTACTCTCGTTTGATAGGGATAGAGTCTAGCGTCTAACGTTGAGAGCGAGGCTTCTAGAATAGTGAGCTAACATTAATGGTTTTGGTTGTCATGATGTCATCTAGCAGCCGAATAGCATGTTAGTTCCATTCCAATTCATGGTTTCTAATGTAATTCAGTGATGACCTTCAAGAATACATAATCGACTTTATAAACTTGCTCAGTTTGAAAGACTATACTTCAGCACCATCTTCGTCATATATTGAGATAATTGTTAAAGCTGATTTTGGCTTACAGCGTCAACTATAAGCGTTCGACTCATGTCCTCAGTTGTTCAAAAGATGAGGCTTTTGGCCGAGCACTGTGGAACTCCTGTGGCATATCATATCTGCTGTATATTCCAAGTATCCGTTCTTCTACGGAGTCACCAAGTTCTCAATGGAGATCTCAAATGCAAGTGAGCGTGAATTGTAAATATAGATCGTCACCTCGTTTTATGCTGCCTAAAATGACCCTAGGATTTTAGCAGCTTCTCTGTGCTCGTCCTATCCAACGCTATCCCGGACCTCTTTAGGGATAAGGAAAGTAAAGTCTGCTTTTTTTATTGTGCTTGGCCTTTCTATCAATAGTTTACTCTGAAACTCTGATTAGATGTATATATTAGATGTTAAACCGTCGACGTGGATCCATGTTATGCAAAAAGCGATGGATAAGTAGAGAATGGCTGTTCTCTTTTTTGACGTCCAACATTTCATCTCTTTGGAGGAGCACCATAAAGTGTGCGCTATAGTAAACTCTAGGTCCAAAACACTCAAAGAACCTAGCTCCTCTTCACACGTTACTTGTCAAGCAGGGAAGTTCCGATTTAATGGAAAAGCAACGGAACGATGTTTGGCCTCAAAAAGAGAACCAAACCAACATCAGAGGTACCTTTCTATATTCTAAAAACTCGAATCATTTTATTTTTCAAACGAAGAGCGCTCAATCAATTATTGCGTTCTTTATAGTTTAATCGGTTTTTTCTCTTCTTTTTTCTTCCATGTTGCGGTTATGAAAGTAAAGCACGTCATCCAGGAGGCACTCAGTCTTCTCCATCACAAGTTCAAAACGCTGAAACGACGTTATAGACATACTTTTCCGTTTTCTGCTCTCGATGTATTGCTTTTAAAACCACCTTCTGATTTTGTTCTTTATCGCCATTCTTACAAATTATGTCGAATAAGGGTCCAATCATAGGCATTACCATCAAACCGCCAAGGGGGAAAAATCGCCGATACGATTCTTTAAGCTAAAAATATCTTTTTAAGGCCATATGTCAAACTCAAAATAAAATTTTTTAGGTGATTTGTTTTCCATAGGTTGATTTGAGCCTGCAATGGAAACAGAGTTGGCTTTCTATTGCACATTCGAGCAATGTCGCAACGGACCTGCTTCAACGTGTAGGGCATCTCTCTGTTACCACATTCCTCTTTCAAGTATCCATAAAACTCGTTCAACAATTCTTCCCATTGTTCTTGGCGGTCCTTTCCGCTAAGACATGTACACATCACACGGACGAGATCAAATGCGGGACATCCAAAATGAGCAGTCTGAACGATGATTTAGTGAAGAAAAGTGAACGATCATATTGGGCGAAGCTTGTCACTAACGTAATCAAAGAAGGGTTCTAAAATGTCGCAACTGTCACCAGTAAAAGTAGATGAATTTCCCCTCACCTGTCATCTGTAGTTCAGATGATTGCTGAATGGATAAACCAAACGCAATAAAATCTTCCATTTGTTGCTATCGCGTGCACCAGTTGCCAAATGGTTCCTATTCGGTCTAGCTATTCTTTGAGCATTATATCTTTCCTCTAGAACTTTCTTAAAGAATTCTGACCAATGGGTGGGTGGTCCTTCTACTGTTAGTTTGACATCACGAAAAATTTAATCGTTAATGGCCTTTACGGGCACCATGTCCCCCATATTTTGATGTGTAGAACGGAATCCTGTTTTCAGCTCGTTTATGTAGTCCGGAATATCGCATCTGTCTTTCAACTGTGTGTTAGCACTAGAACCATTCTTTCGACTGTGCGTTCAATAAGGTTGAGTGACCCTTTATCCGCTTACGTAGCTGCCACGTGTCTTACGCATACGTTGAGGCAGGAATAATCGCGGAGTCGAAAAGGTGGGCACGAAGCCTATCCGGTGTTCTTTGTTCTCTTCAATACACCCTTGATGCTGCTGAAAGCTCTCCAAGCTTATCGCTTCTTTCTGCTCGACTCCGTTGCTACGTCGTTGAGCGTGAATGGGACATGCGAAGCAATTCCATTCTTGTTGAACTCCCTTTTGTGATATCGAAGACATCTTCCTACAGGCAATATCAGTCAGTAAGCATTCGCTCCTCCTGATTCATCTTTGGTGTCATAAGAACAATGTCATCAGCAAGACGAAGATGGAGTAATTACCGACCATTGATTTGCATTCTCATGTTACCCATTTCTTTCTTCACATGATCTTTTCGAGAAGAGCTCTATACATGGTTGGTAAAATTGTGTCAAAATTCTCTCTTTATTTAGAGATTAGTACTATTTTTGGCGGGGTGAATTTTGGCATGAATATCATACATAGCTCATGAAAACTCGTTTGCTGAGGAGCGAAATCCTGGCTCTCCAAAGTTTCCATCCGCGTTCCTAACTCACCTTATTCGTAAGGCCTTTTCTAAGTCAATGGAAACGAACCAGTTTGGCTGTGCTCCCTTGCTCCATTTTTTTTAGAAACCTGGTCTCTCACAGAGATGCCCATCGTAAAGTGCTCTGTTAATTCTGTCAAGGAACAGTTTGTTCAAAGAATTGCTTAAAAAAGAAAAGAAAGTTTAGAGAACTCCTATAAACAGTTTATAGATGATAAACAACAGATCTGACAGAGAGCATGTGAGAAGTTTAGAGCAACTGTGTTGGTGAGTGTGGTGTCCTTCAAGAGTTTGGGTCCTACCCTCTCTGGACTAGATGTTGTGAGGTTCTTCATCGAAGAAATACCATATTGGATTTAAAAAGAGAGAACCGGTAACATGACATATTCACCCATTCCAATTTTGTGCAAACCTGGTGCCCATCAGCGTTGGAATTTCCAATGTTTTTAAAAAGTGTGGTCTTATCTGTAAAACTTTTGCAAGTCCAAACAGAGTGCATAAATATCATCAACGTTGTGGCTTGATGTGCACTCTAAAATGACGAACTTTCTCAAAGCAGGTATTGATGGAAACATCTTCACTTGTAGGAGTGGATAGCACAGCGGAAGGGATTCCGGCAATTACGAGCACGGTGCTGGTCCGATCCTGCACCGGGTTCATCAGGCCTGTCATTTCTCTGGTGTCAGAAAATTGAGGCCGGAGTTGTCCAAGAAAAAGTCGCTCTCTACAAGCCAATTTGGGACGATCTAATCTAGCAATATTAGGGCTCCAGTGACAATCGACTCGACTAGCGTTCAAGGACATTGGAGATCAAAGAAAATCCTCAAGCAGCAGCAGAAGCCATATGTGAGAAGTTGCAAGACCTTAGTGGATGATGGATGTGAGGAAATCGAATATGAGAATGGCAGAGACTCCCACAGTAGATGTGAACACAGCTCGTATAAAATAAATTAAAAAATAAAAAATCTTCAGTAGTAGATGTCCGATTTGCGTTGTTAGTTGTTCAAAGTAATCAATTCAAAAATCCTTTGTTAAACCAAACCCTTGTTGACAACAATGCGAACGCCATCGGCTCGCGTGTTAACGCATGTTACGAGAAATCGCAGTCTCAAACACTACCTTATTGGACCATCTTTTGTAGTCAAGAAAACAAAACCTATTTTTCTACTCTGCTCGGTTTTTAATGCCCACATCTTCCTCACCCAGGTTTCAATAGGGTTGGGTATGTTAGAGGGGGGTTAGTTAGCATTACCCAACAGGAAGGTCGAGCTGCCATGTTGTAAGCAACTCCTTACCATGTACCATGTATCTACTAGTCAGCTGGCTGCGGGGTTTTAGTCAAAATCACTTTTAGAGCACATCAGTGTAAAGATACACCCAAGCACGCATGTGTAAGCATGTCTACAGTTGGCACAAGCAGTGTGTATCCAGTCGGCGTGTTAAGGATGGGAAGTACATCCCACAATCAAACTGTGTCTCAGAGAAAAAAAGTTGGTTTTGGTTCGCGATTATTTCCCTCCTTGCCACCTGGAGAAGCATCACGTTGCATCGTTACAAAGTCGCTGTGGATTGCTCGATGAGGAAGAGACCTGCCTGTCGATAAATATCGGCTTAAATCACTACTGTGAAATATACGTGCGCATTCTATTACATTATATCACCTGTATCGCCTGTAGACTCGTTGATCATCGAGTGACTCCAAACGGCGAGGGTAAATCTTCCATTTTACTCTATCCCGCGCAAGAGTAACCCGATGGGTTCTGCTCGCACTAGGAACTCGTCGAGTATCATACCTTTCTTCTACGCTCTTCGTGAAGAACTCTGACGATCAGGTCGGTGGTCTTTCTGCAGTACACGTGACATCGCGAGGAATCTAGTCACGAACGGTTCTTGTCCATCGGTTCTCATTCATACGCATGGCGTGTCCAGCCCACTTTATCTTCGGCTGTTTGACGTATAGAACGGCATCTTTGATTTTTGAACGGTAACGCAGGTCGGAGCTTCGGATCCCATCCCTTTCTTGTGTGGAACGGTATACTCCTAGCATCGTCCTTTCGAATGCGCGTTCGATAACGCTGAGTGATCTTTCATCCTGCTTGCGCATCGACCAGGTTTCTGACGCATACGTTAGGGCAGAATGTACCGCTGAGTCGAAAAGGCGGACACGGAGTCGGGTGTTCTTTATGTGGAGCCAAGTAGTTCAGCACGTTGATATCCCAATCTCAGTAGACATAGCTGGAGCATTCGGAGGCATTCGATTCGTTCGCGTGAATGGGCGTACGAAACCAATCCGTTTTTCATAAACATCGTTTTTGAAAGATTTAGTCGAAGACCAATCTTTCCACAGGTTTTATCAAAGTCGACAAGCGCACGTTCCGCTTGGCTAATGTTTGGTGTTATAAGAACGATATCATCAGCAAAGCGAAGTTGATGTAACGGCTGGCCATTCACTCCCATATGATCTTATTCCAATGTTCGCATGGGGTTCTGGAGGGTGGCGGTAAATAATTTTGGCGAGATTGTATCACCTTGCCTGACTCCTCTTTTGACGTCAACGTTAATATCGTTGTAGAATGGTAAAATGTTGGTTGTGAATTTTTTGTACAGCTCACGATGAATCGTTATGTACTGAATAGAGACTCCTTGTCTATCAAGGGCCTTTATGACTGCTTCTATCTCAATTGAGTCCAACGCTTTCTGTAAATTGATGAAAGTGAGACAGAGCGGTCTTTTGTACTCTCGCGATACTTCAATGAACCTTGCTATTTCGTGGATGTGGTCCATCGTACTTTTGGAAACCCTACTTGCTCATTTGG
Organism: Angiostrongylus cantonensis; assembly: GCA_009735665.1. Lineage (NCBI taxonomy): Eukaryota > Metazoa > Nematoda > Chromadorea > Rhabditida > Metastrongylidae > Angiostrongylus > Angiostrongylus cantonensis. The sequence continues at coordinate 620,161 of MQTX01000050.1, forward strand.
CTGTCCTTCGTCTAATATTCTGTCATTCCTGCTTAGGATGAGTCGAGTAAAAAGTTTGTAGACGACAGAGAGCAAGCACATTGGGCGATAGTTGCCAATATCGCGTAAGTCACCCTTCCTGAACAATAACACTGGTCTTTGTGGTTTTTCACTGAGTAGGGGCCTAGCATTCAGACAGGTAACGTGTGAAAAGCATAGCCAATGTGTTTGCGAGGACTGGCGGAAGGTTCCTCAGGTGTTCTGATCTTACCCTGTCCGGAATTGGTGCTGTTTGATTTTCCGCCGACGAAATATATGTATACATATATATATATATATATACATATATATATATATCCTACCAACAATTTACTGCCTTGTCGTGGCAGCGAGGCGCTCCTGGGTGTGGAGCTCTGATGTATAGCTGGAAAGTCTTATCTCTGGCATGGTCCCCTAAACTGAGGAGTTCGGCGTTTCCATGAAAAAGCAGAGCTAAGATTAAATCAATACCAGGATCCACTATCGCTCTGGTATTAAACGAGTTGCATGGTGACAAATCTTCCTCTGATGTACGAGGGTGCCGACTGCCTGTGGTGATGATGACCTAGGGCAGACTTTGCCCTCTCGGTTCACGAGACTCTAGAGAAACACAGTGGCTAAACCAGCGATACTCCGAAACCCACTGGACTTCCCTTGCACGCGACAAAGAGAAATTGAGGATTTACTGGTGCTTGCTCTAGTCACTCGATGGTGAGCGGGAGGACAGGTGAGAGCTGGCATAGATATACTATCTTCACCGTGAGATGTTTTAAGGATTGCGTTTTAATTACCTCTCTTGCTTATATCTTATTCACCCCTATTTGTGAAAGTTATCAAAAACGTCAAGATAACACCTGAAAGTCGATAAGAGCAGCTATTTTCAAATTATCTCTATTTGTCCTCCAGAGAATGTTCATTGACCACAAGTCGCCATGACAGAGAACAGGTCTCATACCTGAAGCATCTGTGGTAATTCTAGCAATTCGAATGAAACAATGTTTCTTCTGCTTTCATGCACCCCAATTTAGCATTTGCTTTGACAAAGTGATATTTGCTAAATAACATATCTATATTGGAATCGAATCGAACTGCAACATTTGTGTCTTACTTACCCATTTCTTCGGGTAATCTATCTGCCCATTCAAGGTCTACCAGGTATGGTAGAGCCCTCTCTAGTCGGTTAAGTTTTTCTGACAGATTATCTCCTTTAAGCGTACGCAAAACCTTCATCAAGTTGCCGAGTGTCTGCACAGATCGTCATTGCTCATAAAAAAAGCAACTGAAATACCGATTAGATGTAATGACTACAACCTCGTTATTGTAAACTACTCCATAAATTCCAGTGAAGGGCTTGTCAATGAAGTCATCCCTTTCTTCCGGGGAGAAGTCAAGGGATATCGCTTCGAGCACGGCTATCGCTCGTAAAATCTGAATATCTGTTCTATACTGAAGAGCAATAAAGAAAGCACCACACTCACCTGCTTCATAGATTCCGTTGTGATGTTTTCATAGATGTGCACCGTTTTCAGATTGTCCAAATACTCCATAATGATGTATCCCTTTAGCGGGTTGTTTTTGGAGAATTTCTTCATATAGAAAATCTGAAGGACTAGTTTTTCAAACTTTCCAATGACACGCAGCAGAACTAACAAATCAGCTTTTATTGTTCTGTAGAGCGACACCCATTTAATTCTGCATGATGTACCAATCAATGCATCGTTTCACTGTTAGGGTGACAAAAGGTTGGCTTAAAAAATATCATGCGGTTAGTGCTCCTACGCGTTACTCTTTTTCAGATCCTCGTTAATCCAGCTCGATTAACCATAACTGATTGTTTTCGCAATAGTAGGCCTTCATATTGGCGTCGAATCGAGCCCATTGGTGTGGAGAATCGCTTGAGTAGAGCAAGTTCACTCGGCATTGCAGTTTTGCGCTTCATTCCTGACTGGTCACTTATTCGTTCAACATTCCATGCCGGACTGAATTCGACTCGATATAACTACGAAGTCCCACATTGAGAAAACGAACGACTCTGGACAATCGACCCGAATCAACGCAGCTCTAACGAAGGCGAAAGCGGGGAAATGTTAACCGAATAAAAGTTGCATTAGTCGCTATGACTCGAATATTTATTTTTTATTATTTTTTCGTCCTAGTTTTTTGAGGATAAAGCAAATAAGAAAAAGCGAAAAAAAAAACGAGTGAAAAGAAAGTTTGCTAAACAGAAATGAATGAACTAAGCACTATGAAATGCTTCGAAACCGACTTTCCTTGAACCTCGGTGTGCTTAATCAATACGTATTCTTTCTTTGATGAGCTTACACGAGGTTGATAACAATATTTATTATCGGCTAACGTTTTCGGTTTCGGTCGTCGGTTTCGAAGCATTAACACGCTTTGTGCTAGCTAATGATAACACCGACTTCTGCACGATGTGCGCGATGATATATGTCCGGAAGAAAAACAAATAGTTATCAACGGACATTATCATTATATCCACCATCAGCATCGTGTATAAAAGGGCACCACTGAATGAGTGTGCCTCATTCGAGGAGACGGACAGCTGAAGAAGACCTGACTCGACACGAAGGCGAAGCCGCCACATCGAGACGAAAGAAAAGCGTGGACCATCGACTCGGATCATCGGCTCTGATGAAGACCAAGACGTCGAAACGTTAGCCGATAATAAATATTATTATCAACCTCGTGTAAGCTCATCAAAGAAAGAATAAGCACTATGAAATATTGCAAGAGTAAGCGAAAACGTAAACGGCAAACCTTTGGTAGTGGAAATTTTCCCTGGGGCAAATGAATCAGATGACCGTAGACAGTCACTTCCGTGTTATGACACTGAATTATTGAGCTAGGAAATGGCAAAGAACGAAACACTCCATTTCTGAGTGACTTCCTTCAATTTTACTCACACGTTTCTGATGGTATTCAATTGTGGCCTTGAGTTCCGGATTGCTAAGTCTGTTCTCGACTTTTTTTTCTTTCGCTATTTCGTTGGCGAGCTGTTCCATGGCCAGTTGTGTAAGAATCTAAACACCACAGCAATGGATAGAGCTGGACAAAGTTATAAGTCTGCAGTCAAAACGTGTTGAAGTAACTTCCACGACCGACTTTCTATTAACCTCGGATCCTCGCACAGGAGACGAAAACACAAGCGCGCAAAACACTGGAGGCGTTCTGGATTAATTCCAGAAATCCGAAAATGAACCGCAGGGAAGAATGCCTCGTTATCACGCGTGATATTGGGCAGTATATAAGCCTATTATTTTGAGGAGAAGGGCACATTACGATTCCATGTGAGTTCTGTGCGGTTGGTCTCCACTAGACATATTCAGTGGAAGCCTCATAGAAAGCGGTGGGTGCGCAAAGTTGTGTTCATTGTGGTTGAAATTTTGGTTTAGCGTTTTCTTTGTTTGGTTATGGAGGCGTTTGACCGTGTAGATTGCTGTCAACTTGACTTTCCAGGCTCTGAAGAAGGCGAAGTTCGCCGAAACGTCAGCTTATTTGTGAATAAAGAATAATAATAACACCTCTCGTTTGCTCAACAAGAATACAAAAAAACGTGTTGATTTCCACGGCTTATTTTTTAACTGTTGCAGCAAATAGCGAGAAGCTTTAGGATTTTTATGTGACCTACTGCATTGTCTCAACTGGAAGGACGTTGTGTGCAACAAGAGTTTATTTCCAGAAACATCCATTAAGGAGGCAGTTCTACAGAGCTAAAAGTCTGTATAGGGTTCGACTTGGTACGGTGACACCGACAGCTTCCGCTATTGTCGTTCCAAAAACAGTAAGATAAACGGCGCTATACAAACATGAATATACTTTTCAGTTTTAATGACCAAGCCTCTAGGCGGTTTTCACACCCGACGAGAGCAGATGAAGTCTGCTGGCGGGAACAAGAATTAGTCAATGATTAGGGACATTATCACCTGTATCACCTGTAGTCCCGTTGATCGTCGAGTGACTCGAGCGGGCGCCAGTAAATTCTCCATTTCTCCCTATCTTGGGCAAGAGTAGCCCAGTGGGTTCTCCTCGCTTTAGGGACTCGTCGAGCATCATATCTTTCTTCTAGGCTTTTCGTGAAGAACTCTGACCATCGGGTCGGTGGTCTTCCTGCAGTACGTCTGACATACCGAGGAATCCAGTCATTAAATCCCATCCCTTACTTGTGCGAAACGGGATACTCCTAGCATCGTCCTTTCGACTGCGCGTTCGATAACGCTGAGTGATCTTTCATCCTGCTTACGTAACGACCAAGTTTCTAACGCATACGTTAGGGCATGAAGAACCGTTGAGTCGAAAACGTGGGCACAGAGTCGGGTGTTATTTGTTCTCTTCTCAACATCCTTGATGCTCTTGAAAGCTCGCCAAGCCGCTCGTTTCCTTCCGCTCAGCTCTGGAGCTAAGTCGTTGATCATATTGACTTCCCGACCTAGATAGATATAACTGGGGCATTCGGAGATATTCGTTCCGTTAAGCGTGAATGGTGTAAACAAAACCAATCCGTTCTTCAAGAACATCGTTTTCTTGAGATTTAGTCGAAGACCAATCTTTCCACACACTTTATCAAAGTCCGCAAGCAGGCGTTCCGCTTGGCTAATGTCTGGTGTTATAAGAACGATATCATCAGCAAAGCGAAGGTGGTGTATCTGCCGACATGTATCATTGCGCGCATCGTGCAGAAGTCGGTGTTGTTATCAGCTAGCACAGAGCGTATCAATACTTCGAAACCGACTTTCCTTGAACCTCGGTGTGCTTAATCAATACGTATTCTTTGTTTGATGAGCTTACACGAGGTTGATAATAACATTTATTATCGGCTAACGTTTCGACGTCTTCGTCTTCATCAGAGCCGATGATCCGAGTCGATGGTCCACGCTTCTTGTTCGTCTCGATGCGGCGTCTTCGCCTTCGTGTCGAGTCAGGTCTTCTTCAGCGTTCCATCTCCTCGAATGAGGCACACTCCTTCAGTGATGCCCTTTTATACACGATGCTGATGGTGAATATAATGATAATGTCCGTTGATAACTACTTGTTTTTCTTCCGGACATGTATCATTGCGCGCATCGTGCAGAAGTCGGTGTTGTTATCAGCTAGCACAGAGCGTATCAATACTTCGAAACCGACTTTCCTTGAACCTCGGTGTGCTTAATCAATACGTATTCTTTGTTTGATGAGCTTACACGAGGTTGATAATAACATTTATTATCGGCTAACGTTTCGACGTCTTCGTCTTCATCAGAGCCGATGATCCGAGTCGATGGTCCACGCTTCTTGTTCGTCTCGATGCGGCGGCTTCGCCTTCGTGTCGAGTCAGGTCTTCTTCAGCGTTCCATCTCCTCGAATGAGGCACACTCCTTCAGTGATGCCCTTTTATACACGATGCTGATGGTGAATATAATGATAATGTCCGTTGATAACTACTTGTTTTTCTTCCGGACATGTATCATTGCGCGCATCGTGCAGAAGTCGGTGTTGTTATCAGCTAGCACAGAGCGTATCAATACTTCGAAACCGACTTTCCTTGAACCTCGGTGTGCTTAATCAATACGTATTCTTTGTTTGATGAGCTTACACGAGGTTGATAATAACATTTATTATCGGCTAACGTTTCGACGTCTTCGTCTTCATCAGAGCCGATGATCCGAGTCGATGGTCCACGCTTCTTGTTCGTCTCGATGCGGCGGCTTCGCCTTCGTGTCGAGTCAGGTCTTCTTCAGCGTTCCATCTCCTCGAATGAGGCACACTCCTTCAGTGATGCCCTTTTATACACGATGCTGATGGTGAATATAATGATAATGTCCGTTGATAACTACTTGTTTTTCTTCCGGACATGTATCATTGCGCGCATCGTGCAGAAGTCGGTGTTGTTATCAGCTAGCACAGAGCGTATCAATACTTCGAAACCGACTTTCCTTGAACCTCGGTGTGCTTAATCAATACGTATTCTTTGTTTGATGAGCTTACACGAGGTTGATAATAACATTTATTATCGGCTAACGTTTCGACGTCTTCGTCTTCATCAGAGCCGATGATCCGAGTCGATGGTTCACGCTTCTTGTTCGTCTCGATGCGGCGGCTTCGCCTTCGTGTCGAGTCAGGTCTTCTTCAGCGTTCCATCTCCTCGAATGAGGCACACTCCTTCAGTGATGCCCTTTTATACACGATGCTGATGGTGAATATAATGATAATACGTATTCTTTGTTTGATGAGCTTACACGAGGTTGATAATAACATTTATTATCGGCTAACGTTTCGACGTCTTCGTCTTCATCAGAGCCGATGATCCGAGTCGATGGTCCACGCTTCTTGTTCGTCTCGATGCGGCGGCTTCGCCTTCGTGTCGAGTCAGGTCTTCTTCAGCGTTCCCTCTCCTCGAATGAGGCACACTCCTTCAGTGATGCCCTTTTATACACGATGCTGATGGTGAATATAATGATAATGTCCGTTGATAACTACTTGTTTTTCTTCCGGACATGTATCATTGCGCACATCGTGCAGAAGTCGGTGTTGTTATCAGCTAGCACAGAGCGTATCAATACTTCGAAACCGACTTTCCTTGAACCTCGGTGTGCTTAATCAATACGTATTCTTTGTTTGATGAGCTTACACGAGGTTGATAAAAACCAAGTTGAGCGCGCATCGTTTACCTAATCATCGCCACCCACGTCCTCAACAAAACGTCAGATTCTTCATGTTAGTTCTCGATGACATCGAATAGAACGAAAAGGACTTGTTGTTTTAATCCGGAAAGATGATAACTAGTGAATAATAATACAATGAGCATATCATTGCAGTTGTTTGCTGCTACAACACATCGTTATTCTCTTTCCCATTGCAAAGTTAAGTTTAGGACTTTAAGTTCAAAGTAGATGTTTACACGAGGTATATGTCTCGATAACTACTACTTTGTTGGTTCCGGTCTAAAATTTGCAGAATCACTCAAGTCTACTAGTTTGCAGCAAAATCGAATTTAATAGTTAGTTACTACAAATATAGTCGGCGCGAGGATATCGCAGTGGTTAGTGGTGGCGTCGGTCAGGAAGCAAACGCGCTAGTTCGCGTTCGCGCTAGTTCAAACGTTTCACGGAGTCGGGTGTTCTTTGTTCTCTTCACAACATCCTCGATGCTCTTGAAAGCTCCCCAAGCCGCTCGCTTCCTTCTGCTCAGCTCTGGAGCTAAGTCGATCATCATATCGATTTCCCGATCTAGATGGACATAACTGGAGCATTCGGAGATAATCGTTCCGTTGAGCGTGAATGGGGAAAATAAAACCAATCCGTTCTTCATGAACATCGTTTTCTTGAGATTTAATCGAAGACTATTCATTCCACATGCTTTGTTAAATTCGGTAAGCAAACATTCCGCTTGGCTAATGACGTTCCGTTGAGCGTGAATGGGGAAAATAAAACCAATCCGTTCTTCATGAACATCGTTTTCTTGAGATTTAATCGAAGACTATTCATTCCACATGCTTTGTTAAATTCGGTAAGCAAACATTCCGCTTGGCTAATGACTGGTGTTATAAGGACGACATCATAAGCAAAGGGAAGGTGATGTAACTGCAGGTCATCGATTTTCATCCCCCTATTATTCTATTCCAATGTACGCATTACGTTCTGGAGGGTGGCGGTAAATATTTTTGGCGAGATTGTATCGCTTTGGTTAACACCTCTTTTGACGTCAACGTTAATATCGTTATAGAATGGTGAAATTTTGGATGCGCAATTTTTGTACAGCTCACGAAGAACCTTTATGTACTGAGTAGGGAATCCTTAACCACCAATGGCTTCCATGACTACTCCTATCTCAATTGAATGGAAGGAAAGGGTGAAATAGTGGTACAACATATACATCCTCTTTTATTTCATATGACGGGAAGTGGACGTGGCTATCGAAGAGATCTGAATAGTAATCGTGGATGATTTTCTCCATTGCATTTCTGGACGCTGTTATTGTTCCGTTTGGGCGTCGGAGTGCAATCATCTTGGTCTTGTAATTGGCAAAGCATCGGCGGGCTTTGCGAATGCTTTTCCCAGCCTCTGCAGCTTCGACCATTACTGCTGCTCTTCTCTCTTTAAGATCTTCTTTTATCGCTTGTCTGCATTGTTTCGCAATTTTGGACGTTAGTTCGCGGTTGCCTGCAGCTCGTGCGAGTTCATGCTGGCGTATTAGAGTTTCTGGAGACAGACGTCTCTTGGTGACCTTCGAACTCTCAGCTTTCATGGCGCTAACGTGAAGATGTTGAATGAGCCAATCGTATTCCTCGTCGATGTTGTCGACAACGGCATCTTCCCAACAGCCGACTAATGAGTTGAATAAGTTCCAGTCTGTGGTGGTTCTGGGACTACGGTTTTTGAATTTAGCGGCTTTTTCTCCTTTCCGTGAAAAATAAAATCTTTCACGAAGGAGACGGTGGTCTGATCCCGTGTAAAATTTTGGGATAACAGCGACATCGGTTACGCACAACTTTCTATTTACTATGATGTAGCCTATTTCGTTATTGTACTTTCCATTAGGAGATTCCCACGTCCATCGTTGACAGTGAGGCTTCTGGAATTGCGAGTTACCATGGATGGTTTTGGTCGTCATGATAAACTCGCGTAAACAACGAAGATTGTGAAAGCCGGTGTTGATCCACATCTTCTAATCGTAAACGTCCGATTTGGGTGGTAAGCTGTTCGAATGAATCGATGTTCATGGACAAACTCGTGTTGACCAGAACGCCGACACCGCCTACCCCTCTACTGTCGCATGTTCCGAGGAACAGTTCTTCTCCAGTGTCTTAGACAGCGTTGAATGGGTGGAGTCGTCTCGTCTCGGCCAGGCCGATGACGTCGTACCTTATCATTCTCGCTTGCATGAGCAAGTCCTCTATCGAGGACTCGGATGCAAGTGTGCGTGCGTTGTAGGTACAGATCGTCACCATAGTTCTTGATCCAGGCAGCTTCTATTGGCTTTGAGATTTTAGCAGCCTCTCCGTACTCGTCCTACACAGCTCTGCGAAATTAAGGGCTCTTTCGGGGTCAGGGGAATGAGTCCCGTTTTTTTTTACTGTGTTTAGCATATTTGATACCCATGTATAGCTTGCTGGACTCTGAAGGTGGTGGCTGGGTATACTCACGCATAGTTTGCCAGGCTCTCCAAGAGTGGACATGGAGCTTATTTGTTGGAGGCGACTCCTAGCCGCCTCCCATATACTTCCCTGTCTCTTGATTGCAGGTTTTTGGCCGAACTGACTCGTAGAATATAATCCGCATAAAGCAAGAACGCACTCACACACGCATGCATGAATATGCCTAGCAAATACAGAAAGATTGTGCCAAATCGGCGCAGCAGAAACAGGGAGTCCATCCCCTAGATCCACCTGCGTCTCAGGGAAGCAAAGATCGCTTTTGGTCCGCGATTATCCTCCTATCCGCCACCTGGGGACGCGCCACGTAGCCTCGCGACTAACCGGCTCGAGATCCCTCCTATCAGGGAGATCCGTGGTAGCGACATAATACGGAACACAAATGATTTCACCTAGCCAATGCTTTCATTACGATACGATCTGGCGTCATCATAATCACATTGCTTGGACACCAGCCCTCCTCGCATTCGATTCAGTTTCTCGCATTCACCATCTACGCAAGTCTTCAAACTTTTTCTGCGTGTGGGTCCAGTGGATGCCTGAGGATTCTTTCGAATTCGTCACCACCACCATTGAATGCAGGTCACTGCCATTTTCGCCGGAATTCTAAAGCGACCGTGCTCTTGCGTTTCCACATGAGTAAGAATGAGTGATCTTGTCTCAGAAAAGTCCGCTACAGATTTTGCGGTTCCAAAAGATCAGATGCCTGGTGGGCTCGGTGAGAGATCGAACAAGTGCCTGTGTGGATTGGACCATCTGTGTAATAAACGGGATCATATCACGCCGTGCTCTCCATAGCTAAATTTAGCTTTATTAATTTATGATTTAGATTACTGCTAGAATCGTTTCATATATTTAGCTAATTGTTCACTGGCTTAACTCGCGCTCGGAAAAAAACATTGTCTTCGTTCTTTCTGTATCAGCTTCGTTTCACGGAACGAGAACGCTTTAACGGATATGTGAGGAACCTCACACAGAAACTACGACTTTGGACTGAAATACGAGAATGCAAGAAAAAGAGACAACGAGGAAAACGGGACAATTTCGTTGAGCCACGCTGAGATCAGGAAAACCATTGTCATTTTGAATACCTTCCTTGTTTCATTCGCAACATTTTCGAGAACAGTTTGCCAACGGTACAAAGAATTTCCATTGATTTTGCCCTCTAGCAAAGAAAACGAAGGATTTGTTGCATTCGCAAAAGGTTAAAAATAGAATATCAAGCTAAGCTCTTAAACTACCTTTACTATGAACTTTTCCGGAAGTTCTTTGTCCTTGCGCTGCCAGTCGGGATCGATGAGTACAATTCTCGACATGAACCCCTGGAAAGAGTGCACACAACACCTAATCCTTTCCATTTCGTTCGGTATGAAAAAGAATTAGTACTATTATTTCTTGGGCTCAGTTTCCACAACACCATATCGTCGATGTAGTACTAATTTGGTTTATGGAACAAATTTCAGCGTTTGCGTTAATCACTCGATGCACTGAGTTGTGAAAGCTAATGAGACGCTGCTGATAGCAGGAATGCTTCGAATCCTTTTATCAAAGGTTATTTTTTACAAGTTTAGTAGTATTTTGGTAAGAATATGAAAGTTTTTGGAGAAACTTTCAGATATTCACATCGATCAATGGTGGGTAGCCCCCCGCTCAGCCTTTTACTGGCGTCACTAAATAAAGGATAAAAAGGAATAAAGCCCTCGGCGTCGATCAATCTCTGATGGATGAGCCATGTATCCTAAGCCTAAGCCTAAGCCTAAACCTAAACCTATAAGCCTAAGCTTAAGCCTAAGCCTAAGCCTATAAGCCTAAGCCTAAGCCTATTCGACTTCATTAAGATCGCTGGAGGTGATTGAATGCATACCTTTCCAGTGACTCGTGGTGGTGTTCCGATGCATCGAATCAGTACTGCTGTGCTCCCAGAAAAGTCTGGCACCAATTTGCCGACCCCGGAGGGATGGAAGGCTTGGTGGGCCATGGGCGCAGGAATCGATTCCACGTTCGCGCCGCAGTGGCGTCTCCAACCACTGTGCCACAGGCTCCTTCTCACTGCATAGCAAAAAAAGATACGCAATGACCACGGTTGAAAATGTAAGATTCTTCGTGAGCGGCTCGCTCTGTTGCGATCACTATTATCCGTTTTCTACTGCTTTATTGACGTCACTGTGACACTCTGTGACGTCGCCTTATCTCGGGTTTTATGTTGGATGGAAACCTCCGATTTTTCGCCCTTAATGAGCTTGCTGGTTCTTGAAATTAAACGATAATTTTTCGATTACTAGAAAACTTCGTGGATTGAAGATAGGAAGGGAACGTAGACAAGACTTCGCTTTATCGTACTATGGATTTGGAGGAATGTTTTGCGCCAATACTTTACTGTAGTCCATAATACAAACACTCTACTACAAACACTGAGTCATCAAGCATGTGCGAAACTGATCAGCGCCTCTTTATCAGTGGAAGGTACGTAGAAAAACGGCTCTGGAGAAGGTGATTCCGCCGAAACGTCAGCTACGATTGTGTTGTATGCGCGTTGGTGTATGGAAATAAGCGTATGCTGTTTAACAACCTCGCAATTGCTGAAGAAGAAAACGACGCATTTATACTCCAGTACCGAGGCTGATAGACAGTCGATCTTGGAAACACACTACTTTCAAAATTTGGAATTGCTTTGCAGCATATAGGTCTCTATATCACTGCTGTTTGTAACCGTGCACTCTATACGGTAACTGTCATTTACTGCAGTAATTAGAATTCAAATAGCAGTCTATAAAAACCAAGTTTGTATAATTCTAAGAGCAGAATACAGCTCTTCCAAACTAACGCCCAAAACAACATCAGTGTTTTACGAGCTGTCATTTGGCAACAAGTATGGTAGGAAAATAGTTCAACGCGTTAAAATAAACCAATGGAAATAAAATGAGGTGTATAAGTGTGTTACCACTCCAAAAAAAACCATTGTGACACCTATAAGCACCGTGAGAGTGCTGTGGTGCGAGCACATGTGGTGCAGTTGTCAGCGGTGTTCAACACATTTGTTGTCTTCGGTTAAACGCGGCGCTTACGACTAAGCAGGTTCTCCTCGATTGCCAAATTCTTCCAAATTTTTAAACAATGGAAGCTTGATCTCGCAAGTCATCAAATTTAAAGGGCACGAGTAAAGTAGAAATCATCGCTGAACTTTCTTCTCTTTACCACTTCTCATTCTAAATTATTTGGTATCCTTTTTCCTTTCACTTATTTTGCTGTAATTTGTTGGTGTAGCGCTGTCATATGAGACCGCAACATGGATTGCAGTTAATTGGCAGATATGCTTCTTTAAGAGAATATGACGGTATTTGTCTAACAACGCAGCTGTTCCTTTAGTTCATCGAAAATAAGCTGTGGCTAGAGTGCATGGAGCATTAAAGAAAATCATCGATTTCACTAAATACCAATGCTAATTGATTTCAGAACCGGAATTTATCACTTCGTACGATCGAATTAGCACTGTTTTCGACATGGAACGAGTTCTTTTCGCAACTCCAGTTATACTGTGATAAACTTTGATAATTCTGTGCTCACGTTGAATATTGACCGATCCTATCTCGTTCTACTTTTCCATGGCAAAGCAAATGGAAATGAAAATGTACAAGACAAAAAAAAACTTTAGGTCTATTAGTTTGCCTGTGAAAGAATATAGTTGGAGATTCTTTTCGCATCCTGCTATTGCTTTACAACAACATAATTTTTTTGCTTGTAGCGAAAGAAACTACGGTCCATAAGCATGGTATTTCGACTAAATTCCAATCAAAATATACAAGTTGTTGTCATCAGATCCATGAGAATGGGCAACATTTCATCCGCTTCGCGAGTATAACTGTTGCATCTACACCAGGCAATCCGTATGGGAGAGAATCTCAAGCCCATATAGCAGTGCTCAGTGGGCTAAGGGCAGGGGCCCTGCGGCGCAGCGGTTGGAGGCGCCACTGCGACACACTCGTGGAATAGATCCCCGCGCCCATGGCCCACCAAGCCCTCGATCCCTCCGGGGTCGGCAAATTGGTACCAGACTCGTCTGAGAGGACAGCAGCACTGATACGATACATCGGTAGGCCATTGCGAGTCATTGTAAAAGCCAGATATGCATTTAATCCCCTCCCACGATACTTAATGAAGTCGAATGCATGGCGCATGCCTCAAGGATTGGTCAACGCCGAGAGCTATACCTTTTATCTTTTTATCCTGTGAGCTAACTGTTACTATCATTTTCTTGTAAACACCAGAACGAGACAACTTAAAACGAAAATTTATTCAGTGTTAACAGATAGGGGAAGAAACCTTTTAAAGCATGCTCGAGTCGTTTGATTATCTGTACATCACATCTCCCATCTGTAATGCTTTCCTTTAATCTCGAAGATGTAATATTTTTCAAGGCACCTATCTAGATAGTTAGACTGGTCAAGAAAGAACACAAGCCTGCAGTTTCGGGTGATTGAAATGTTCAATGCTTTCTCCGAGAAATTCGAATACAGCCGGTGCCCCCTCCTTGCACGGTTCCGCATCGCTTTCCATTTTTTACTGAATTCCCGAAACACGAGTAAGTTGCGCTCCGTTTAAACAAATAGCCTTTCATACATGTTTCTTTTTGACCTTTTCGACCTTACTATAATTTGTAAGCAGGGTTTTCCTCCTGTTTTTTGCACTATTAATTAGTTAGTGTTATCTTAGCTTTACTTGGATACTTGGGTGGTCCGTCTTCACTAGTGGTGCGGGCACCAGCACTATTTCGACTTTTTTTGGGACTTGCCGGTTGAGCCATTGTGGTTCCCTGGGATCTCGAGGTCAGCCAAGCCAAAGTCTGCCCCGTAGCTCAGCTTTATGTAACACAAACTCGTTCTAAAGTTTTTCACAAATGAACGAGAGAAAGTGCAGTTTTTGAAATATTATCCAAAAACTTGGCATTAACGATGGAAGACATGAATGGACTTCAATGTGGATAACAAACATCATTTCTTCCAAAACCATGTAAAGATTGATAACTAAGCGGATGGTCCATCTATAATAATTGCTATTTTCTAGCAAATTTCCGTTTTCAGTAGGATTTAAGGGGATAGCGCGCAAATTTGCTCACATTGCCATCACCGACGTCTTCCGCAGTTTTGTTCTGTCCGAATGAGGCGACGGTATCGAGCTCTCTCTTCATATCCGTTTCGATGTCCTCCCAGGTGACGTGTGTTTGGAAGAGCCCTTCGCCCGGTGTGTAGATATTCATCCTACAACATGCATTCAGATATGAAGATAAAACAAGTATGGTCACGTTGATCTGTTATTTCAACGCATATATCAATTGCGATAGATTTTCTAAAAGTGTTATGAACTATGCTAGTATCGTAGTTTAAAGAGATCATACGTCAATCATGTAAACGTGGTCGTGCTGCCCGATTGCTGTTCTCGTGCCTCTGAAGCATCACATGTACGACAAAGTTCTTTCAACCACATGACTATCTAAGCACAACTCTAGGTCTACTTTACGCCTCATTTGACGGTTATGCACTTCCACCGACAAAAATCACAGCCCACCAACTCTTCATGTTGCGAAACAATAGCGCAGGAGTAATGGTGCCTTTCAATAATACGCCCAAGGTTCCGGTTCGACCTCCTCCTGAGCCAGCCGAGCCTGTCAATCCATTCGAGGTCCGAAAATGGGTATCGTACTTATCTGGAAAGCTATCTCCGACCCAAGAAGGTTAGTGAGGGCTTGTGGTGAAGAAGCTTGAATGACTTAGCACGGCTATCCCAAGTTTCCAGGTAGAACTTGCTCCACTAGCATTCAATAATGTTCATAAGAAAGACAAAGAATCCTAAATAGTATCCGAAATCATACATAGCAAATCAGAAAACTATCATGAATTAAACCAATTGAAAAAAAGCATTGTGGCGATCCACACCTTGTAAGTGATAACAGTTTATGTAAAAGTTTATCTCTCTCCTTTGCCAAGGTGTGTTTTTTTTTTAAATTCTACTTAAGCCGCGTTTACATCAACGTTGCGGATCCCAGCACTTCTCACATTTGATTTGTTTCCTGGTATCCATTGTCCACGAGGATTTTCTAATCTCTGGTGTGGCTTCGGTTACTGCTAGAGGATTTTCATTTTACTTTAATGTCGTTGAATGCTGGTCAAGCAATCCTCCCTTGAGTCCTGAGATAGCTGGGCTGTAGCGTTCCCAATTGGAATGCAGCGAATGACTTCTTCCAGACAAGTCCGCTGCCAATTTACCGATCTCGGAGGGATGAAAGGCCTGATTGGCCCGGTGCGGAATCGAATTAGCACTATGCTCGTGATAACGAGCATCACTACCACTGTGCTATCCGCCCACTCCAAGGCGTATTGTTGTTTTCTTTTGTCGAATCCCAATACTGACACCTCTTTGCTATATTGAACGTTCAGCGACAGACAAACCACAATTACAAGATGTTTTATTAAGCAAACAAATAGTTGTCGCGGCATAGCAGGCGATTCATGAAGACAGCACATTGCTTACTTGCTTGATACTTGAACGGCTCGTCAGTGGTTGTGCGAGCCCCAGCGCAATCATCACTTTTCCGAAAATTTGCTGGTTAAGCCATTGTGGTTTTCTGGAATCCCGAAGTCAGCTTGGCCAAACTCTGCTCCAGGTCTTCACCACCATAAGCAGTCGCAGCTCATGTGGATCAGAGAGAGATTTTCCACCACATGACTTTCATACCAAGACTGTGGTGGAACTTGGTATTGATTTACTCTTAGCTAGGCATCCTGATGGAAACGTTGGACTCCTTGCCAGCTTGGAAGACCTTGCCAGGAGATGAATCCCCCGCTGTACATCGCAGTCCGACACCCAAGAGCACGTAGTCACGATGAGGCGGTGAACCGTTGGGAGGGCATACAGATATTCAGAAATAAGACAACACATTCTCGAGCTTAAATGTATCTGACCATGACGCATTTTTGTTTGAAGCATATTCTGTCTAAGCATGTAATATCACCGCATTCGTAATCGTGTAATACAATATTTTAAAGTTCGGATTAGGCCTACTAATAGGTTGTGTTAGAGACGTATCCAGTTATAACATTAACATCACAACATTTGAGATTTACGCAAAAATTTTAGATTGAAATTTATTTGAAATCTTCTTAAAGGCCGGATTTGCCATGCAACACTGTCCTCGATGGATCCCGCTCTAACGCAGCAGTTAGGAGTGTCTTGCAATACATGTGGTCGTCAATTCTTCTCCTTAAGGGGCAAACCAGGCTTTCTATCAATTGACGTTCGACATATTGGCCGGATTTGTTCAGGAGTATAAAAGTACTGATCTCACACATTGAGAGGTTACTGCAATTCAATATATACGTCAGATATGCACTCAGTCACCTTAACGGTGCTTGATGAAGTCGAACGCAGAGCTCCTTCTTCAGGATTGATTGACGCTTAACGGTCTGCCCCTCATCCGTTATCGTCGAAGGAATCACCGTAAAAGTGGAACAATTCCCTACGACTTTTGAGAGCAGGAATGCTGTGGTGCAACTGTTATCTCGCTTTTTCATAGAAAGTTTGCACTAGATCAGGGATGAACATTCAGGTGAGAGCAGGTGAGAGCATAGACCCCACCCTGTTGGAAGGCAAAGAAGCAGTTGGACGATTTTAAAGAGCTACTTTACTTTAATGAAAAATCGCTAATAGATAGCGTTGAACTAGGCAGTGGCATTTGAAATGTTCGCAAGACTACAAACACTAGGAAGCGCGCGTTGTTATCATAAACCAAGACGTCATAGGCTGGCAAACAACCAATGACATCAAAATCAAGTCCGCCACCATATCGAGAGGAAAGACGCTGTTATCACCACTTAACGATGGCCACAGCGACAACAGGTGCACTTTGAGGGATGTTGATTGAAACAGGAATATTCCCTTGATTGAAATCCTGGAAGTCCATTTTCGAATACGGATTTAGTTGCAGTATTCCGTCATTCGTTCTACAACATGCTGGACTCAGAGAACTGAATAATTACAGAAGATGTACAGCTTTTAAAACTAAAGGAATAATGGTAGAGATTTCATTGAAAAGACAGGGCACTTCCACGACAGAGCTCTGAGAAATTCCATTTCTTGAGGAGCTTAAACTTTACACCCGTCATTTCCTGTTGGTAGCCGGGAAGGTTCTGTTAGTTTTATGGTAATTAAATAGTGTAAGAATATTAAGCCATATTAAGCTGCTGAAGCGGCTAGTACTGTGATAGTAATGATATTGTTCACTATCTTCGACTTCGACCTCGACAGTCGAAGATAAGGTGGGCCGGACACGTAATACGTATGAATGATAACCGATGGACAAGAGCTGTTAGTGACTCGATTTCTCGGGATGTCAAACGTACTGCAAGAAGACCACCGACCCGATAGTCAGAGTTCTTCACGAAAAGCCTAGAAGAAAAATTTGATGCTCGACGAGTCCCTAAAGCGAGGAGAACCCACTGGGCTACTCTTGCCCGAGATAGGGAGAAATGGAAAATTTACTGGCGCCCGCTCGAGTCACTCGACGATCAACGGGACTACAGGTGATACAGGTGATTGTTCACTATATGCAAGACGCATGTTCGAATCGTACCTGCTACGGGCCCACTTAGTCCACTACCCCTCAGCGTCGCGAACTGGTACGACACTCGTCTGGGATCAGTTAAATCTTCCTAATCCAAAATACCGCTTGATTAAATGTGCGTGTTATTGATCCAACAGTGATAACATGAGGTGATGTTGATTATTGGAGAATTATAAGTACTATATAGTAACTGCATAAGCAAAAAGTTAATACATAAGAGTTGATGGAGTGAAAAAATAAAGAAATGTGGTGGATCAAAAAGAAAGAAATAAAGTCCTTTAATAGGATAGTGCTCTTTCTACGTTACACGCATAAAGGTTTTCCAAAATGGTACCAAACAATAATAATTATAAAACGATGATGATGGTGAAATTTTTGCAAGACTCCGAACGGTTGGTGCATGTGGTGGGGATCAATCTCGCTATTACCCTTTTCGCGGGCCAGCACCGACGTAGATAGAAAACTAGCTGAGAGAAAGACGAAATGAAGGATGGGTATAGTGTAGTGGTGGAAGCGTTACTCACGTAAAGGATAATGGCTGGTTCGATTCCTACCGCAGACAACTGTGGTGCGGAGCCTTGCAAATATCTCAGCATCATTATGGTTATATTTCATATAATACCCTATCGTGAAAAAATTGTAGTAGGCAACGAATGAAAAGCTAACATTCTTATTACAAAGGGTGTTCATAAGATTAATCACACGAAATATTCAAGAAAAATTGGGAATATCAATTGAATTATGTAGAAAATTCTCTCCATGAAAAGGTTCACTCTTTCGTGTTCGACGGACGCAGTCATCTATAACACTTCCAATTCCTAGCGAAATCATTATAACACAGCAATCTAAGCATTAAGTCGGCAGAATTCATCAAGGATTGTAATGTCCTTGGCCGGCGTCGATCAATCGAAATGAACAATTCTGTTGCACAACAACGCCCAACCACAAGACCCACAATAAATGAATCTAAGAGTTGGTAATGCCAAATCATGAAATTTCTCAGATGCTGAGTAAAACTTATGACTTCCTGCGAGAAAGTAGAAAATCGTTGAAACTCAAGACATGCGGTGTTGATTAGCTACAAACTGGCATATTCTGTTCGGAAGTGCTCGTGAGCAATTTTTGTCTACTTTTCTAGAGAACTTCAGCTTTTTCTGAGAAGGTATATTCGGAGTGGTAAACAGTTAGAAATTCTGCGGGACACATGACGACACTATACACATGCCCTACTTTTTTCATTTGCTAGCTGTCACAAGGTTTTTATTGAACATTTATTTGGCTAACGTTTCGATGTCTTCATCTTCAGATTCGATGATCCGAGTCGACTGTCTACAGTCGTTCAACTTCATTATGCAGGTCATCGTATTCGCATTGAGTCGAATCGCAGAAAAATTTTTTATGCTTCAACTGGCTCACTCGTTCAAGAATGAATCATACCAATTATCCTTTCATCCCTCCGTGGTCGGCAAATTTCTATGAGATTATCGGAGAGGAACTCGCTCCGATCGACAGAGGATTCTCGGAACGCAGTTATTACGAGGTAGGAACACTATAGCATCGTTATCTAGGAATTTCAAAGCAAATCCACTCCATCGATATTGAATGACAGTAATCCCTATATGAAGAATGCATCATGGATTCACCTTATTAAACGTGAGTGGAATACAGTTTCAATTATTCCTTTGCAATTTAATTAACTACAGTTATAATTTAGTTTAGCCTCCACGGTTTAATAGTTTATGTATTGTCGAGACTAAAATTTACCAATTGGGTGTTGCTATCTTCACGAAGAAGTCTGATACGAATTTTCCGAACCTAGAGTGATGGAAGTCTTGGTTGACATGTCGCTTCGGGTAGAACCATGGATTAAGCGTGTATAACTGATCGTAAATTTCCTATCAGCGACGTATTTCAGTAGTTCGAAACTCTGTATTTTCACAAAAGAGGTTTTGTTCTATCTAATTCATCTTTTAAAAATTTGTTATGTAGTGACCATTAAAACTTAAATGTGGCCAGGTACAGGATCTTCAAAAAATGGAATGCAAATGCAGGATTTTTAAAATTTCCGACGCAGGAGAGGAAGCTTGACATGAAGGATGCATTAAACACCATGACACTACCCTGGTAAACGGATCACCTGTATCACCTGTAGTCCCGTTGATTATCGAGTGACTCGAGCGAGCGCCAGTGTCCTCCATTTTTCCTTGTCGAGTGCAAGAGAAGTTCAGTGGGTTTCGGAGTTTTGCTGGTTTAGCCACTGTGTTTCTCTGGAGTCCTATAGGCCGACTGGCCAAAGTCTCATTTCGTGTTGATACTCTTAATTAGAAGACTCCCACGCCTGGCGTTGAGGGTGATGCTTCTGGAATTGCGAGTTACCACGTAAGGTCTTGGTCGCGATAATAAACGCTCACCCTGTTCGGTCCATTCTAATCCATGGAATGTAAGATGAAGTTCTTCAGACGCTCTTCTTAGTCCAATCTTCGCTTTGAAATCTCCAATGATGACCTTGAAGAATGTATGGTCTTCTCTGTAGAACCTCTCCAAGTCCATGTAGAACGCTTCGATTTCTTCTTCGTCATAGTTTGATGTTGGCGCGTAAACGACGTAGGCTGTCAAAGCCGGTGTTGACCCACATCTTTTTAATCGTAAACGTCCGATTCGGGTTGTAAGCTGCTCGAATGAATCGATGTTCATGGACAAACTCGTGTTGACAAGAACGCCGCCACCGCCTACGCCTCTACTGTCGCATGTTCCGAGGAACAGTTCTTCTCCAGTGTCATAGACGGCGTTGAATGGTTGGCGTCGTATCGTCTCGGCCAGGCCGATGACGTTGTACTTTATCATTCTTGCTTGCATGAGCAAGTCCTCTATCGAGGACTCGGATGCAAGTGTACGTGCGTTGTAGGTACAGATCGTCACCATAGTTCTTGATCCAGGCAGCTTCCATTGGCCCTGTGATTTTAGCAGCCTCTCCGTACTCGTCCTATCCAACGCTGCGAAATTGGGGCTCTTTCGTGGTCAGGAGAATGAGGCCCGTTTTTTTACTGTATTTAGCATTTTTGACACCCACGTATAGCCTGCTGGGCTCGAATAGTACTAGCAACATAAGATAACAAGACCGACAAGAAACGACAACAAAGAGACAAGACATTAAAGACCGAACAAACCGACAACAAAGACCGAAAGACCGACAAAAGAAAATAAAGACATGAGACAACAAGAAAAAAGACAAAGGCAAAAGGCTGACATTGAGCTGCAAGATGTTGATTTAGAGTTTAAAACAAGGATTATTTTCTGATCGATTCACTCCTATAAATGTCAAATCATCGTGTAAAGTGCAATTTTAATATGACGCAGCGTGAGAATCCTCATTTCCGCTGCATCAGCCTTAATATTGCGCAGTTAAACCTTTATCTAGGTGGTAAAACCGTAGCAAGATGGCAAGCTAATGACTGCTATTTAGAGGAAAGGTTGTTAGAGACCCTCGCAAGAGTTTAACTCCTAATCGTGGCTAATGGGTGTTTTTTGGTGCGGTTCTGTGATGTACAGCAGGTGGATTCATCACACTATCAGGACCTCCCAAGCTGAGAAGAAGTCTGCCCTTTCCATTAGGAAGCCCAGCTAAGAGTGAACCACTGCCAAAATCTGCAATCGTTGTGGTGTCAAACTATTCGAATTGTGGAAAATCTTTCCTTGATCCGCAAGTGCTGCGACTGCTTGTGGTGGTGGCGACCTGGTGCAGACACTTGCCAATCTGACCTCTGGACTCCTGTGAAACGCAATAGATAAACCAGCAAAACTGCGAGAAATGGAGATTATGCTGGAAGCCGCACAAGTAAACTATTGTGCTTAACTTCTTGAAAAGTCATGCGTGTGGTGGTACTAGAATGCATATGTCATCGAAACTATTTCTCTCCATGAATAACACAACTGTGAACAACTAAGTGTATTGGCAAAACGCTTACAGTAGCTAACTATCTGACCATGTTAAAAAATCTACAGACTGAGTCGTGTAAAAAAGCGATGAGTTTTTCGAGAAGCTGTTGATCATGTAATTGCCATGAAGTTTCTCGTCTTACTGTAAGTGTTATTGAAGTGTTTAACGTAATAAATTGTAAATCAGCATACCCTTCCAGGCTCTGAAGAAGGCGACACTGCCGAAACGTCAGCTACTGTTGTATAGTATTCTGTGTTTTTCTACGGGAGTAAATATATCCTCTATAACAACCCCGCGATTGCTGAACAAGAAAACAACGGATTAATAGATCCACAGGTTTCTTTTGTTGTTCTTCTCCCCGATTGCGGCCCCTTGATGACGCTCCTTATTTTGGAAGTACTTATCTACAAAATTGAGAAATTGCTATTATAATTCAAGTAGAATTAATGCAAGAGTGTTGAGATAAAATTTGGTGGAGCTGTACTTCGCTTAGGGATGCTGAGCTCGTAGCTCGTATTTCTCTCAGGTAATTTTAGCGCTGGTGAATCCAGTCAAGTTGTTGTTGCTTGCAGAACAGCGTTGTTTTATCGTTTTTTTATGGGCTGAGTCAGTTTAGGCATTCCTTGTGTTCCCACAGACTCAAAAGACTGCGTAATTTCTATATCGAGTTGTATGATCCCGATTAATTGTAGGTTTGCGAGGACTCTAAGATTTCCTTCATAGAGTGTAAGCGGTCGGTTTTTCAGAATTCTTTCTATTTTAATCCACAAGTTTTTCATTTGCCCAGCAGTAGTTGCAGCACTTTGCATGATATTAAAAAGAATGCCTTCCTTAATTGGCAGCTTACATCGGGCTACTAGAAATCTTCATTGTGGCCAAAGTTTCGGCTGGTTCCGCTCTTCAGAAGTGCCCCGATTTAGCTCGTTTGCATAGCAGTTATTCTTTAGTATACCATAGCAAGCAATGTGGGACTTCTTCATCATTACATCATATCGTGTCGACACAAATCGAGTAGAGTGGAGCATAAAACAAATGAAGTAGATTCACCATCACTGCACTTTCATGAAGAAGTGCAGCTGAGCTGAAGTGATGTGCCCTCACCAAGCGCTTCCTTCCTTCACTACTGATACAGGAGACTGGAATGCAAATGCAGGATTTTTAAAATTTCCGACGCAGGAGAGGAAGCTTGACATGAAGGATGCATTAAACACCATGACACTACCCTGGTAAACGGATCACCTGTATCACCTGTAGTCCCGTTGATTATCGAGTGACTCGAGCGAGCGCCAGTGTCCTCCATTTTTCCTTGTCGAGTGCAAGAGAAGTTCAGTGGGTTTCGGAGTTTTGCTGGTTTAGCCACTGTGTTTCTCTGGAGTCCTATAGGCCGACTGGCCAAAGTCTCATTTCGTGTTGATACTCTTAATTAGAAGACTCCCACGCCTGGCGTTGAGGGTGATGCTTCTGGAATTGCGAGTTACCACGTAAGGTCTTGGTCGCGATAATAAACGCTCACCCTGTTCGGTCCATTCTAATCCATGGAATGTAAGATGAAGTTCTTCAGACGCTCTTCTTAGTCCAATCTTCGCTTTGAAATCTCCAATGATGACCTTGAAGAATGTATGGTCTTCTCTGTAGAACCTCTCCAAGTCCATGTAGAACGCTTCGATTTCTTCTTCGTCATAGTTTGATGTTGGCGCGTAAACGACGTAGGCTGTCAAAGCCGGTGTTGACCCACATCTTTTTAATCGTAAACGTCCGATTCGGGTTGTAAGCTGCTCGAATGAATCGATGTTCATGGACAAACTCGTGTTGACAAGAACGCCGCCACCGCCTACGCCTCTACTGTCGCATGTTCCGAGGAACAGTTCTTCTCCAGTGTCATAGACGGCGTTGAATGGTTGGCGTCGTATCGTCTCGGCCAGGCCGATGACGTTGTACTTTATCATTCTTGCTTGCATGAGCAAGTCCTCTATCGAGGACTCGGATGCAAGTGTACGTGCGTTGTAGGTACAGATCGTCACCATAGTTCTTGATCCAGGCAGCTTCCATTGGCCCTGTGATTTTAGCAGCCTCTCCGTACTCGTCCTATCCAACGCTGCGAAATTGGGGCTCTTTCGTGGTCAGGAGAATGAGGCCCGTTTTTTTACTGTATTTAGCATTTTTGACACCCACGTATAGCCTGCTGGGCTCGAATAGTACTAGCAACATAAGATAACAAGACCGACAAGAAACGACAACAAAGAGACAAGACATTAAAGACCGAACAAACCGACAACAAAGACCGAAAGACCGACAAAAGAAAATAAAGACATGAGACAACAAGAAAAAAGACAAAGGCAAAAGGCTGACATTGAGCTGCAAGATGTTGATTTAGAGTTTAAAACAAGGATTATTTTCTGATCGATTCACTCCTATAAATGTCAAATCATCGTGTAAAGTGCAATTTTAATATGACGCAGCGTGAGAATCCTCATTTCCGCTGCATCAGCCTTAATATTGCGCAGTTAAACCTTTATCTAGGTGGTAAAACCGTAGCAAGATGGCAAGCTAATGACTGCTATTTAGAGGAAAGGTTGTTAGAGACCCTCGCAAGAGTTTAACTCCTAATCGTGGCTAATGGGTGTTTTTTGGTGCGGTTCTGTGATGTACAGCAGGTGGATTCATCACACTATCAGGACCTCCCAAGCTGAGAAGAAGTCTGCCCTTTCCATTAGGAAGCCCAGCTAAGAGTGAACCACTGCCAAAATCTGCAATCGTTGTGGTGTCAAACTATTCGAATTGTGGAAAATCTTTCCTTGATCCGCAAGTGCTGCGACTGCTTGTGGTGGTGGCGACCTGGTGCAGACACTTGCCAATCTGACCTCTGGACTCCTGTGAAACGCAATAGATAAACCAGCAAAACTGCGAGAAATGGAGATTATGCTGGAAGCCGCACAAGTAAACTATTGTGCTTAACTTCTTGAAAAGTCATGCGTGTGGTGGTACTAGAATGCATATGTCATCGAAACTATTTCTCTCCATGAATAACACAACTGTGAACAACTAAGTGTATTGGCAAAACGCTTACAGTAGCTAACTATCTGACCATGTTAAAAAATCTACAGACTGAGTCGTGTAAAAAAGCGATGAGTTTTTCGAGAAGCTGTTGATCATGTAATTGCCATGAAGTTTCTCGTCTTACTGTAAGTGTTATTGAAGTGTTTAACGTAATAAATTGTAAATCAGCATACCCTTCCAGGCTCTGAAGAAGGCGACACTGCCGAAACGTCAGCTACTGTTGTATAGTATTCTGTGTTTTTCTACGGGAGTAAATATATCCTCTATAACAACCCCGCGATTGCTGAACAAGAAAACAACGGATTAATAGATCCACAGGTTTCTTTTGTTGTTCTTCTCCCCGATTGCGGCCCCTTGATGACGCTCCTTATTTTGGAAGTACTTATCTACAAAATTGAGAAATTGCTATTATAATTCAAGTAGAATTAATGCAAGAGTGTTGAGATAAAATTTGGTGGAGCTGTACTTCGCTTAGGGATGCTGAGCTCGTAGCTCGTATTTCTCTCAGGTAATTTTAGCGCTGGTGAATCCAGTCAAGTTGTTGTTGCTTGCAGAACAGCGTTGTTTTATCGTTTTTTTATGGGCTGAGTCAGTTTAGGCATTCCTTGTGTTCCCACAGACTCAAAAGACTGCGTAATTTCTATATCGAGTTGTATGATCCCGATTAATTGTAGGTTTGCGAGGACTCTAAGATTTCCTTCATAGAGTGTAAGCGGTCGGTTTTTCAGAATTCTTTCTATTTTAATCCACAAGTTTTTCATTTGCCCAGCAGTAGTTGCAGCACTTTGCATGATATTAAAAAGAATGCCTTCCTTAATTGGCAGCTTACATCGGGCTACTAGAAATCTTCATTGTGGCCAAAGTTTCGGCTGGTTCCGCTCTTCAGAAGTGCCCCGATTTAGCTCGTTTGCATAGCAGTTATTCTTTAGTATACCATAGCAAGCAATGTGGGACTTCTTCATCATTACATCATATCGTGTCGACACAAATCGAGTAGAGTGGAGCATAAAACAAATGAAGTAGATTCACCATCACTGCACTTTCATGAAGAAGTGCAGCTGAGCTGAAGTGATGTGCCCTCACCAAGCGCTTCCTTCCTTCACTACTGATACAGGAGACTGTCTTTGGTCGAACTAATATTCTTTCAATCATGTCCATCCAACAGCAGTTGGATTAGCATTATCTCACGTAGGGCCGAGCAATGATGTCAAAACTGATTTTCGTGACCCTCGGCTTCGGCAACCAATGTCATCGATGCCTTTGTATTAATAGGAAAAGTCGGTAACTAATCTTATCTTAGGAGACACCTCGTTTTATGGTCATGTTGTTGATATATATCTTCCTATTCACCTGTATCACCTGTAGTCCCGTTGATCATCGAGTGGCTCGAGCGGGCGCCAGTAAATCAACCATTTTTTCCTTTCGCGTGCAAGAGTAGCTCAGTGGGTTCTGCTCTCTTTAGGGACTCGTCGAGCTTCATATCTTTCTTCTAGGCTTTACGTGAAGAACTCTGACCACCGGGTCGGTGGTCCACCTGCAGCACGTTTGACAACCCGAGGAATCCAGTCACTAACGGCTCATGTCCATCGGTTATCATTCATATGCATTACGTGTCCGGCCTACCATATCTTCGACTGTTTGGCGTATAGAATGGCATCTTTGAATTTTGATCATCGACGCAGGTTGGAGCTTCGGATCCCATCCCTTATTTGTGTGAAATGGGACACTTCTAGCATCGTCCTTTCGACTCCGCGTTCGATAACGCTGAGAGATCTTTCATCCTGCTTACGTAGCGACCAGGTTTCTGACGCATACGTTAGGGCAAGAAGAACCGCTGAGTCGAAAAGGTGGGCACGGAGTCGGGTGTTCTTTGTTCTCTTCACTACATCTTCGATGCTCTTGAAAGCTCGCCAAGCCGCTCGTTTCCTTCTGCTCAGCTCTGGAGCTAAGTCGTTCATCATATTGATTTCCCGACCTAGATAGACATAACTGGAGCATTCGGAGATTTTCGTTCCGTTGAGCGTGAATGGGGCAAACGAAACCAATCCGTTCTTCATGAACATTGTTTTCTTGAGATTTAGTCGAAAATCAATCTTTCCAAACGCTTTATCAAAGTCCGCAAGCGTACGTTCCGCTTGGCTAATGTCTGGTGTTATAAGAACGATATCATCAGCAGAGCGAAGGTGATGTATTTGCCGACCGTCGATTTTCACTCCCATATTATCCCATTCCAATGTTCGCATGACGTTCTGGAGGGTGGCTGTAAATAATTTTGACGAGATTGTATGGCCCTGCCTAACTCCTCTTTTGACGTCAACGTTAATATCGTTGTTGAATGGTGAATTTTTGGTTGTGAAATTTTTGTAAAGCTCATGAAGAATCTTTATTACTGAGTTAGGACTCCTTGACTACCAAGGGCTTCCATGACTGCTTCTATCTCAATTGAGTCAAGTTTCTTCGCTAAGTCGATGAAAGTGAGACAGAGCGTTCTTTTGTACTCTCGCGATACATCAATGAGCCTCGTTAACGTGTGTATGTGGTCCATCGTACTAAATCATTTTCAAAACCCTGCTTGCTCACATGGCTGTTCTTCGTCCAGTGTTCTGTCAATCCTGCTTAATGACTCGTGTGAAAAGTTTGTAGACGGCGGACAACAAGCAGATTGGGCGATAGTTGCCTATATCGTTTAGGTCGCTCATCTTGAACAACAACACGCTCTTGCTGGTCTTCCACTGAGTAGGGACCTTGCATTCAGACAGGTAACGTGTGTGAAGCCGAGCCAGTGTGCTTACGAGAACTGGCGGAAGGTTCTTCAAATGTTCTGATCTTATCCTGTCCGGACCTGGTGCTGTTCGATTTTTCACGGACGAAATGGCATGTCGGATTTCGGAAGGGAGAACCGGTGGAACCGCAAATCCATCCTCTTTTATTTCATAAGACGGGAGATGGACGTGGCTATCGAAGAGATCTGAGTAGTAATAGTGGACGATTTTCTCCGTTGCCTTTCTGGACGCTGTTATTGTTCCGTATGGGCGTTGTAGTGCAATCATCTTGGTCTTGTAATTGGCGAAGCTTCGGCGGGCTTTGCGAATGCTTTTCCCAGCCTCTGCAGCTTCGACCATTACTGCTGCTCTTCTCTCTCTAAGATCTTCTTTTATCGCCTGTCTGCATTGCTTTGCAAGTTCGGACGCTAGTTCGCGGTTTCCTGCAGCTCGTGCGATTCCACGCTAGCGTATCAGCTCGAGAGTTTCTGGAAACAGACGTCTCTTAGTGACCTTCGAACTTTCATGTTTCATGGCGCTAACGTGAAGATGTTCAATGAACGGATCGTATTCCTTGTCGATGTTGTCGACAATGGCATCATCCCAACAGCTGACTAATGAGTTGTATAATTCCCAGCTTGTGGTGGTTCTGGAACTGCGGTTTTTGAATTTAGCGGCTTTATCTTCTTTCCGCGCGAAATAAAATCTTGAACGAATGAGACCGCGGTCTTATCCCGTGTAGAATTTTGGGAAAACACCGACATCGGTTAGGCAAAACCTTCTATTTACTATGATGTCTTCCTTTTCGTTATGGTGCTCTCTCTCCATTGGGTGATTCCCACGTTCAGCGTTGACGGTGAGGCTTCTGGAATTGCGAGTTACCATGGATGGTCTTGGTTGTCGTGATATACTCAGTGAGCCGCTCACCCTGTTCGTTCCATTGTATTCTGTGGGTCCCAATGTGACGTTCCTCAGGCGATCTTCTTCGTCCAATCTTGGCATTGAAATCTCCAATGATGACCTTGAAGAATGTATGATCTTCTCTGTAGGACCTCTCCAAGTCCATGTAGAACGCTTTAACTTTTTCTTCGTCATAGTTTGATGCTGGCGCGTAGACGACGAAGATTGTCAAAGCCGGTGTTAATCCACATCTTTTTAATCATGAACGTCCGATTCGGGTTGTAAGCTGTTCGAATAAATGTATGTTCATGGACAAACTTGTGTTGACAAGAACGCCGCCACCGCCTACCCCTCTACTGTCGCATGTTCCGAGGAACAGTTCTTCTCCAGTGTCATAGACGGCGTTGAATGGTTGGCGTCGTCTCGTCTCGGCTAAGCCGATGACGTCGTACCTTATCATTCTTGCTTGCATGAGCAAGTCCTCTATCGAGGACTCGGATGCAAGTGTACGTGCATTGTAGGTACAGATCGTCACCATAGTTCTTGACCCAGGCAGCTTCTACTGGCCTTGAGATTTTAGCAGCCTCTCCGTACTCGTCCTACACAACTCTGCGAAATTAAGGGCTCTTTCGGGGTCAGGGGAATGAGGCCCGTTTTTTTACTGTATTTAGCATTTTTGACACCCACGTATAGCTTGCTGGGCTCTAAGCGTGGGGGCTGGTTATACTCACGGATAGCTTGCCAGGCTCTCCCAGAATGGACATGGAGCTTATTTGTTGAAGGCCAGTCCTGACCACCTCCCATATACTTCCCTGTCAATTGATTGCAGGTTCGAATTGACTCGTAGAACACAATCCGTATAAAGCGAGAACGCACTCACACACGCATGCATGAATACGCCTAGCAAGTGCAGAAACTATGCGTCTCAGAGAAGCAAATATCGCTTTTAGTCCTCGATTAACCCCTTATCCGCCATCTGAGAACGCTCCACGTAGCCTCGCCACTAACCGGCTCGAGATCCCTCATTTGAGGGAGATTCATGGATCTTCATATTGTTATGTAAAAATCTTTCCTTACCTTGTTAGCTTTCGTATGACTAGTACTGCAGTCGCTAGTACGTGCGTTCACTTTCATTTTTGTTGTTTGCTTCTTTCAAACAGTACATGTTGGATTTTCTTTTTCCTATTCTTTGTTTGCTACTGAAACATTCACTCTCCCCAAGCATCTTCGTAGATTATCATTTGCTAGCACTTCTTGTGCTCTCTCGTTTCCCGTTGCATCGTGTATTGCAAACGATGTTGAGGAGATTTCATGAGTACGGTATTGAATCTGTTTTGGTAGTTCCTTTCGCACTCTTGCTGTTCTTCTGTTGATGACTTTGCGCACAGCACTTAATGTTGACTGGTGTGCAGTAATGATTTGATTGTGTCGTTTCCAGTTGAGTGATTCCTCGCTAAGAGAGTTGTTTGCGAACATCGCACCAGCGTTTATTCGACCTCTTTAATCTTTGACGACAATTTGAATAGAGGAATTCTCTCTTTATGGATGATGCTCAAAGATGGTTGTTTCATGAAAATGAGTCTGTCCCACCGAATATGATTTATTCAATCAGATTTATTTAGCTGATGCATTAGTTGCCTTATCATGCATAGTTTAGTTTAGCTGCACAGTCACTTTGGTTGCATCTTATTTACACGTGATCGTCATAGGTGGATATCGAGATACATTAATCACTCTACGTATTTCTTTCAGTAGATAGTTTGCCTGCGAAGGTATACCACAGTGGTTATAGGCACCCGAAAACGACGTGGGTTCGATCCTGGGCCCAAATCCACCAAGCCTTCCACCATTCCATCCCTCCAGGGTTGGGAAATTGATAACAAACTTGTCCGGGAGGATAGCAGCATTGACTCGATTCATCGCTATGCAACAGCTAGCCATTGTATATGTCTGATATGCAGTAATCGCCTTCAACGAGTTCTTGTGAAGCCGTATGCGTGGCACTTTCCTCAGGGATTGGCTGGAGCTAGAGAACTAGATTCCTTGCTATATTTCTTCCCATTGAGCCACTTTGACAATCTTATCCAGGAGACTGTGATCACAAGTCAAGAATATTAATAGTTTCTACAGAGATTTATATGTTGTATGAGCTAACTGGGTTTCAATTATTAGGGCTTTCAGTTTGAGAATTGGGATAATTCAATTGTCTTTCGGATAGGGCGGCGGAGTCGACTGCAGCAACATACCGACAAAATGTTTAACCACTTAGATATTTATACGGATCTTTCTTACCTGCCGTGCAGCTGAGGTATCAATTTTTCTTTTGTATGAGTTCAACAATCATTCACTGTTTTTTTTTGGTAAGCAAACACTGAGTTGTTGTTAAGAGATGTATTCATTCAAATAGCTGATGTTACATTAGTTTGGCCTCCTTCAGAGCATGAAAGGGCCGATTGGCAAGCAATTTACTCAGGGAAGCACTTTCATAACCTCAGTAGATAAAATAGTGTATGAATTTTTATACGAATAATAGACAGCTTTCTCTAAAACACTAAACGTTTTATGAACGATTGAGAAAAACGCGAAACGAAGAGCCCGTATCATGCGGTGGTGAACGCGTTAGCCCCTGTAAAGGGTAATAACGGTTTCGATCCCCACTGCAGGCACCTACGGTGCGGAATTTTGCAAGCAACTCAGCATCAGTTCCCAAGACCGACTTTCTGTTAACCTTGGTATTGATTGATAATTCGATGTTTCATTCCAATAAGCAGACACGAGGTCGTTATTATAGAATTTATTGGAATACAATAGCTGACGTTTCGGCGGTTTCGTCTTCTTCAGAGCCTGGAAGGGTCAAATTGAGATGCGATCTACTCAGCCAAACACTTTCATAACCCTAGCAGATAAAACTTAATAAAGGATTTTGCAATCGCATAAGAAACAGCTTGATTTAAACACTTACCGTTTATTTTTTTTTTTGTAAAGTTAGTTGGTGGATAGCAGCCGCACAGACTACATGGGCGTGGACTGTGCTTGTGTCAGGTCATTGGATTAGCCTGAGGTATGGGGCCAGGTCACGTGTGATGACAAGACACTCCTTCTTGCGGTTCATTTTTGGATATTTGGAATTGATCCAAAACGCTTCAAGAGTTTTACGTGCTGATGTTTTCGATACGTGCGTGAGGATAGTGACTCCTGCTTCGAAATCTTCTCCGTTATGTTCCAGTATCTTATGCGCGCCTAGTGGAGTGTTTCGTTTTAATTCAGATTTACCGACTAGGTGTTCTTTTATGCGGACGCGGAGCGGTCTACCCGCTTCGCCAACGTATTCGTCCCCGCATGCTTTACATGAGATCAGGTAGACTGTACCCGAGCTCATGCAATCACCGTCTCTACCGTTAGGGCAAATTATGCAGTTTTTTTGTTATACATAGACGGTCATATATGCGATTGCGAACTAGCTGGCGTCGTAGTGTCCGGAGGTATTTCTATCACTCTTACGCAATTCTCTAGACCAGCCCTTATTAAGCAACGTTTTATGGCTGCACTAATTTCGATAGAAATAAAGGGCGTGAGGAACGGAGCCTTGTTTTCGTTAGAATTATCGCTCTAGGGTGTGGTTATTCCTCTACGCCTAAGCCGAGCAGCTATAGTTTCGTAACCATTTGAAATTGGCTATTTGTTGCTCCAGTTTCGAGGATTCTTCCCTTTGCTCTTTACCTGTGCACACGTTGGCGGCGGTTCGAAACATATTTCTTATAAGCACCATTTTTTAGTGTGTGAGGGATGAGAGGAGAGGCAATGAACCAGTAAATCTAAATTAAAACCAAACACTCCACTAGGCGCGAATAGGATGCAGGAACATAACGGAGAAGATTTCGAAGTAGGAGTCACTATCCTCACTCATGAATCAAAAACATCAGCACGTAAAACTCTTGAAGCGTTTTAGATCAATTCCAAATATCCAATAATGAACGGCAAGGAGGAGTGTCTTGTCATCACGAGTGACCTGGCGCCATACCTCAGGCTAATCCAATAACCTGACACAGGAACTGTCCTCGCCCATGTAGTGTGTAGCTGCTATCCACCTACTAACTTTACAAGAAATAAACGGCAGGTGTTTAAACCAAGCTGTTTTTTATGCGGATACTAATTTATTTGTTAAGTTTCATCTGCTAAGGATATGAAAGTGTTTTGGCTGGGTAGATCGCATCAGAATTTGACCTTCCCAGGCCCTGAAAGAGGCGAAACCAACGTCAGTCATTGTATTTCAATAAATTCTATAATAACAACCTCGTGTCTGCTTATTGAAATAATACATCGAACTCAGCATCATTTAATTATATTTTATATCGCACTCTGCCATTAAAAAAATAGATGGTAAATAAAAACTGTTTACATACTGACCGTTTTGTTCTTTGAAAGTCTCCCATTTATTTACTGGAGTCTCTTTCTTAAATGGGCGAGGAATGTTCTTCTGATATTAAAATATTAGTCATAAATACTGTTTGAGACCACGTCTGATTACGGGGCGTTCCTCCATGCGGCTCATTTTCGGATTCATGGAATTTATTCAAAATGCCTCAAGAGTTTTTGACTTAAGCTCTCTGCTGCTTTCGATTTCCGTACGAGGATCGCAACTTTCACTTCAAAATCTCCCCTGTGATATTTCTGTGTTCTACGCGCACTCAGTCGAGTATTTAGTTTAAATTCATGTTTGCCGGCTAGGTGTTCTTTCATGCAGGCGCAGAGTGGTGCACCGGTTTCGGCCAGTGTATCGTTCCCGCACGCTATTTGCAAGAAATCAGATAAACTGTAATTAAAATTATGAAATCACTGTCGCTACCGATAGAGTATACTACGCAATCTTGCTTTGTGAATAGAGGGTCACAAAGACGGTTACGAACTAAGCAGTGTCAAGGAGTGCTCGGTGGTATTTCAATCATTTCTACTAATCTCTCTAGAGCGGCCTTTTTAAGTAAAGTTTTATAGCCGTGTTTATTTCGTTAGAAATTAAGGAACAATAATTTGAAGCTTATTCTTTCTAGAATTAGCGTCTGAGGCGTGGTTATTTCTCTACGCTTAGCCCGCAGAGCTGACACCATTTCGCAGCCGCAGGAAATAGCCGTTTGCCCCGACGATTCTAGGGATTCTTCTCTCTGCTCTCTTTCCCTCCACCAACAGAAGCTGTGCGAAGCATATTTCTCACAAGTGCTCTTTCTAGGCTCTGAAGAAGGCGAATCAGTTGAAACCTCGGCTGTTGTGAAGAAGAAATGCTGTAATAACAACTTCGTAATTGTACGTCAAGAAAACAGTGAATGATGATCAATGCTGCGATGAAAAGAATTCTGATCCTGGGACTTCGACTATAGTTACGAAATCTCTTGCCCTCTCTCTCTCTTCACTGACTCTATATGTATTCGTTGTAGATAGGCTTCTTTGGAATCTCGAGCGGTTTACAAGATGCGTTAATTGTGAGCTGGCCGAACTTGTATCGTTTTTCTAATATTCACTGCTGTACTGGATTCCCCAACATGGTGTTGTTGACAAATGAGTGACTACGCGGATTACTCGGTATGGTATGGCTTGAATTCCTCTCCTAAAATTCACCATTCCTATGGATCTTCGAACATGATGTTCTTGGCACATTAGTGAGATTCCGACCAAGTCCTTGCGCGTCTAGTCACTGCGGTTTGCCTTTAGGTTGTCGAAAAGACGGTAGCAGTGGCACTTTTTGATTTGTTGTTTTCGCCGAACTCTAAGCGATGATCATCTGCCATGGAATAAAGATGCTCTAGCACTCTGCGCATTCATGAAGAGTTTTTTCTATTAGATGATTATATCCCGTCCCTTTTTGACACCTCATTTCTGAAGCAGAGTTAATGTCCATTGCCATCAGAGTTCTTATTGGCATACCACTATTATTCAGTAGGACACTGAAGACGCCAAAAAATGTTCTTCATTGTTCTCCATGCACAGCGTCCACTTATTAATTTCAAGCCTTTACAGTTATTTATTTTGTAAGAATTCTTGAGTAATTTATTCATTAATGAAGGAAAGGCAGCAAACAAATCAGTGAATATCTTTGATTAATGCGTGGGATGGAATATGGGTAAGTCAATTAAACGTTTGAGTTTCATGGAAGGAAATGAGACCACTTCATTATTGGAACTTCAGCGACAGCACAATTCAAGTCGAAATTTCAAACGCAGCACGCAAAAAACACTGTCAGAGCTCAAATACAATGGCTAGCGATTATACCGTAACAAACCTGAAAGAAAATAAAAATATGATATCGAACTATCGGTATTAAGTATGGAGGCGACACGGGCAGTTTTATAGCATGAGGAAAAAACATTCTCACAGAAAAACGAGGCCGTGCCGAAGCTTAGAGACATTCATTCGTTTTCAGACCTTCTTTTTTTGTGATTTCATGGCCACATAATTTCTACGACTCAACACAGAAAGGACCTTGCCTTCACGGTTTTCTAGTTATCTCACTGATCGCGTTTCGAGTGAGCCAAGAGAGCATTTTCTATTCGTCCATCTCCCGTACCAAACTTGCCCAAGTGAGAGCTATTCACTCTACGGACACGAGAATTATGAATTTTTTCACTGCTCAAGTCAGCAATTTTACTCAACCAAGTTCAAAAAGCAAAACTTTTTTGTTCTCACACGACCTAGGCAACACCTACCATAGGATTTCAAGTAAATAAATGCAGCTACTTTAATTTCAGAGAGATATTAATAAAAAATTCTATCCAGTTTAATAGGGCTAAATCGGTTTCAATAATATAGGGTAGTTGATATCTTCTACTAAAAATAATCAGCATGTCGACATTTTCAATATGTTCAAATGAGATTTCATGTCTCGGATCTCTTTTCTCTCGAACAACCTTCGGCACAGCTCAAATAATGCGAATCAACTAGGAAATGGCACCCTTATGAGTAAGAAATTCCATCAAAGTTTCGATTTCCACATTGATATTTGCTGTCGCTCGTCGGATCCTCTGTGCAATCTCGTCCGTTTCGCAGTCGTCGAAACTTCGCCCACAAAATGACGCCACCATCGCTTGAGCTTGAGCGTCTTCACTAAAGCGGAAGAAATAATCGGTGGAATGAGAGTTAGAAGAAACCGCGAGCATTGGCGTTCACTGAGAAGCATGCAGTACAAAGACAAAGAACAAAAAAAATAAACACAAGAGTTTCGATAGTTAGGGAAAATGGCAAAATTTTCTTTCCTTCCGCAGGAGCAATTAATATTACTGTAAGGTGTGGGCATCCATAAAAAAATCTTCTTAACCAACAACGCATTAGTCAAAGGGATCTTGTGCTTTGGCCCCTGAGACGACTATTCGTGAAAATGTAGCGAAGGAATAGCTAAAAATTCAAGCAGGAACACTGTTAAGCCTTGTCTGAACTACCTCTCTCCACACCGATCACGTTTATTTTCTACAGCACCTAGTTCTCTTGAGAGTGAGTTGTTAGATTATTTCAACGTACTTTGGGAGGAGGCTTAAAAGGGAGCCTATACTCAGAAAGAACTGTGATCGCATAGTAAGTTCATTCCTATTACCAGGCTTATAACCACTTTCTTTCTATTCCGTCTAAATCTGGAGTCGGTCAAATCTCATTAGTTGGAAGTTCCCTTAAAAACAATCTCATGGATTCGTTTATAAAACTTATTGGTTGCATGACATAAGAGTAGGTTGCCACGAATGCTATTCAACTCATTAGGGGTTTTCACTGGAAGGAGGAAATTAAGCACTTATAAGAGTTGTTCCTAAGTGTTATTGAGCAATTTCATTATGTGACGGCATGGTTTCTTTCTTTCGTTAAGTCTTAACTTTGACTTAGAATAGTTTAAACCAACAGAAAACATCGAAATTCAAATATTATAAGGTCCAGACAATGTTCGTGTAAAACCTATAAGAATTTGTTAAGAGTTGACACCTAGTAAGAAATGAAATATTGGAAGAAGAAAAGGCTGAAAGTAAAAAATCTCTGAAGAAAAAAGAAGATAGAAGAACTAAATTCAACAGCACATTAGATGGAAGGCAACGTGATAGAACACTGGCTTTCATACCCAATGAATGACTTTGTGAAGAAGACCATGAATTTTAGAAAAATTTCCCATTTTTGATAGCAGTTGAAGAAACGAAAGTGTAGAAGCAAAGCAGGGTCACCTTGCCACTGACATATGAGAGCCGTTCTTCTTGTGTTCCGTTGACGTCCTCATCAGTTTGTCGCGTAACTCCAGCAGATCGATGAATGAACGCCTTTTTGAGGGTGTTGATTTGATCTTATGAGGCGTAGCCGTCAAATCCAGCTGAAAACGCTCGTTTAGTATGTAGAATATCAAAATGCTGCTGTTAATTTTACTATCCTACTTCACAACTAGAATGCGGATGTAGGGCAGTGGGTAGAGATACCGAGCAAACAAAGACGTGTTTAATTCCATCCTATTCTATCCCGGCTCTACAAAGCCCTACCTTCCTTGGGAGTAGGCAGATTGGCAAAATGTAAGGCCGGAAGGATGAAAACATAGACTTGATACAGAACAAGCATCCACTTAGCCACCCCTTCGAAAACTTTTCACATCCATTATCGGCGCTGAATGATTAATCATTTTATACCCCATTTGCCATCTCAATGAAACGATTTTGCAGTCTACCCCATATTACCTACCGTCGGATGTGCAACGAGGCGAAGGATTCCTTTCAGCGCGTGTCGGTGTGTGCGTATCGACGTGTGTGTGTGTGTGTGTGTGTGTGTGTGTGTGTGTGTGTGTGTGTCACAAGCAACAGAAAAGATCGAAAATCTTCGTTGGCGATAGATTCAAGGAGACGAATCGAATGCAGAAAGTGCGGGCATCAGCAGTCGATGTGAAAGACGGATGGCACAAAATATATATACAACAGAAATATACTGCACTATGAACATACTACATGCTGCACTATAAGCACACATTGTATTGAATGCCTTTTTTTACTGCGGGAGCATTAGAATGAAGGTACAGAGAAAGTTCGAACTCAATCACGTTCCCGAAAATATGTACGGCAAGCCAAGAAATAGAAATTGCATATTACTTGGTGATGTTATCAAGAAAAACGAGTAATAGTTTCTAATAATACAAGTACAAAACGCAGCTAAAATACTTGACACTTAGTACTTGAATAGCCCGTCCTTACTGGCTGTGCGGGCCGCAGCACAATCTCCATTCTTCGGAGAGTTGGTGGCTAAGCCATTGCTCCCTGGAATGCCGAGATCAGGCTGGCCAAAGTTTGCCACAGGTCTTCACTACCACAGGCAGTCGGCAGTCATAGCATTTTTGGATCAGAGTGAGGTCTGCCATCAAGCCACTCGGATATCAAGACAGTGGTGGACTCTGGTATTAATTTACCCTTAGCTAGACTTCCTGATGGAAACGCCGAACTCCTCAGCTTGGGACACCATGCTGGTGGAATGAATCCCCGCAGTACGTCGCAGCCCACAGCCAGCAACAGCTCCCGGCCACAATGAGACGGCAAACAATTGGGAAGGCAGATAAAATAATAAAAAATAAACACAAAATTTAAATAGAATAAATAATAGTAAGCTCTGTTACAGAATCTCCACTAACTTGTTTGAGTGCATCGTTCAGGTCGCCGCATTTCACACGCAATTCCGAAAAGTGTAAAATGGTGTTCTTGACGATTTCGTGAATTTCAGCTACCCAGAACTTCATCGAAAGACCCAGTGCTCGTCGACATTCGTTGATGAACAGCTGCGATTGAGCGACAGCCTGAAACCGTAAGTACTAAAAAAATAACGGGAAAAGACAACGAATTAATGCTAGCGATAACTAACAGTCAGCCGAAATGGTAGTTATGCCTCTGGAGGAAA
This sequence comes from Angiostrongylus cantonensis, assembly GCA_009735665.1. Classification (NCBI taxonomy): domain Eukaryota; kingdom Metazoa; phylum Nematoda; class Chromadorea; order Rhabditida; family Metastrongylidae; genus Angiostrongylus; species Angiostrongylus cantonensis. The sequence goes on from MQTX01000050.1 coordinate 658,482, forward strand.
AAACGAAAGAAGTTTAGAGCAAAGATGCTAAGAAGTAAGCAAAACACGAAACATCCGGGCATCAGCATCAGCCGGGCTTCCGACCTGCAATTATCTTACCAGGGACTCACGTGTTACCCATCGTATCAACCCAGGATCCGGTTTTCCATTTCTCTTAGTCATGTTTCTACTCTTTCTGTGCTCAGTTTCGATGCACAACTAAGGTTGTAGGCTTTTCTCATGTCTCAGCATCCTTGTGGTTGTATTCTACACCGTATCCCGCCATGAAGAAAAAGGAATAGGAAGAAGATAAAGAAAAAACAAAAAAAGCTCAGTTTCTTAAAAGTTTTCTAAATACTTCTAAAGCAGCTCGATGGTAGTTTGAATGCACATGAAGGCATTACTTCTATAATCACGACGTTAACATCTTATGACGGCCTTTAATTGACCATAAAAGAACGTTCTTAAGAAGAAGAATTCTACCGAAATTCTTCAACGATAATCTCCTTAAATACTTCAGATACATTTAATTACATCAAATTGTCAAGAATCCTGATTTGTAACGGTGAGCAGTGAAATTTTGAGCAATAGGAAAAGACGTCCAGTTTTCCAACTACGTGTTTGACTTCATTGGATCAACTCCTATCAAGTTCTTTACTGCTACACCACCTTGCAAACGCACTCACAAGTATTCCGTAAGCACCGTTAAGAGTGAAATCAATATTTACATCAAGTGTTGTCAAGGAACGTTCGCTGGTAATTTATTGGAACTAATGAGCCAAACGATCTAGAGCTCTTCTAGGGGCAGCTATGTTCGAATTGTCAGGAATCTTGGATATGTGTCTACGACATTCCACGGAGCCGAAGATGAGGAGGAACGAATATACTTCTGGATTCATATAAGAAAGTAATTGAATTAAGAAGCACTATGGTTGATCAAAATCTACGATATATAGAGAGATAAAGTATGCGGTGTCGATGAATCCCTTAGGCATGAGCCATGGATTTTACTCCTTTAACTCGCATAAAGACCCATAAAGGTGACTGAATGAATTTTTCGCTCATTAAATGCCTTAGGCAGCGGTCATACGATAGGTTGAGTTAGTGTTTTCATTTCCTAGAAAATTCTCGCTGCCAATTTTTCGACTGTGAAGTGATAGACGCCTTGGATTGCATGCAACGTTTGGTTAGAAATTTAGGCTAAACTCTGCCCGTTCTGCTGAAATGGTCTCGACATTTACTAATCATCGAATAATTTAACCTCACAATAGCAACGTCTCCTTCCATTCGTTCATGCAGTCAGTTTGAATTTATGAGTGAATGGTTTTCACTCGACGGACTCATTGCCTTTCCGTTAAGGCGCTCTTACAGTTACAGTTGCTCTTTAGCTTTTGGAACTGAAGCCGTTTGTATAATTCAACACAACTCGTCTGGTTTTTGGCCACTCAACTGGATTTTAATATAACAAATAAATAATGGCTGATGGCTTATCAAGTCTTGAATGTTCAGCAACAACGTTTAACTTTTATTCACTGTTTATTACTTTTTCATCTGCAGGGTTTACTTGCTAATACCTTACCAAAAAAAAGACAATATGCAGTAAATAGTGGTTAAACATCGTGATCTCGACGGTTAATTCAGATCTATTTGGTCCAGTGCCGATATGTACTCCCCAGATCATTCCGATTGACAGTCGATTGCTGATAGTTCCGTAAGAGTAAAAATCTGGCTGAGAGCAAGGCAAGGCAAGGGCATCCGGTGGTGCAATGGATAACACGTGTTTCCCGAAGAAGGCCAGTCGCTGGTTCGAAGTTCAATTGGAATTCCGGGTTTTGCTCATATCTCATCACCATTGTGGTTATACAGCAGCAATTCAGAAGCTACTTTCATATGAAAGTTTGGAAAATCACCGCAATTCGTCCTCCAGTTTTCGTGATTGATGATATTGTTTATCTCTCTATATGCCGAATGGACAGTTCATGTACGTGAAATACGCTCTCTGCAAGTTCCACTGTAGTTGTCTATAATGAAACAGTCTCCTTCACACGCTACCTCTTAGTTTAATAATGTCGGTGAAGGAGCCAATGAAGTGTGGGTAGAAAACTTCGCTATGAAATGTATGTGAATCCACATCGTAAAATCCGTCGACTGCTTTCACACCATTGAAAAAGCACTTCGCAGTACTAATTAGTGACTTTTTTTTGACAGCATGCGTGGAGGCTTAAAAGGAAAACGTTATCGCTAGATCCTTCATCGCACATATTAGGCAGTCTATAAAAGGACAAAAGGACAAAGCCCTCTGCGTTGGTCAATATATGAGGGATGCGCCATGCATTCGACTTCATTAAGTATCGTTGGAGGTGATTGAATGCATACCTGCATACCTGGCGTTTACAATGACTCGTGATGGCCTACCGATGTATCGAGCCAGTGCTGTTGTCCTCCCACACGAGACTGGTACCAATTTGCAGAACCCCGGAGGGTGGTAGGCTGGATAGGCCATGGGCGCAGGGATCGATCCCACAAGTATGTTGCAAGGCGCCCCCGACCACTGTGCCACGCGCGCCCTTATGCTTGTGCTAATGATAAGTGTCAAAGATTCTACTTATTCTTGCACTATTTGCCAAATTTGCTTTATAAATTGGACTGCTTTGAAAATAAATCTAAGCAACACGCAGAAATAGAAAAAAGAATAAAATAGTGAATTAGTTGCTAGATTAACTCCTCACTAAAAGAAATTTACCTTGTCAAGATGGTGATTGTTCCAAAGCTGCAGGTAATCGCCTTTGTGATCGATGTTCGGCGACCAGTCCATTATTGCGCACCAGTCCTTCATCAGCAACGGTTCGACCTTTAAGTCAAAACGATAGAATGGAAGGAAAGCCGAGTTTGAGAAAAATGGAAAGAAAAGAACACCTAGATGGCAAACGAAAAGTGGGAGGACAGCAGCACTGGCTCGATACATCGGTAGTAAGACAAAGTACCCCACTAGGCACGTACAGGATTCAAAAGCATAGCGGAAACGATTTTGAAGTTAAAGTCAACATCCTCGCACAGGAGACTAAGACACTAACGCGCAAACTTTTCGAGGCTTTTGGATAAATGCCAAAAATCCCGCATCGAATAGCAGGAGAATTCGATGTTTCATTTCAATAAGCAGACACGAGGTTGTTATTATAGAATTTATTGGAATACAATAGCTGACGCTTCAGCGGTCTCGCCTTCTTCAGAGCCTGGGAAGGTCAAATTCTGATGCGATCTACTCAGCCAAACACCCAAACAGCTCTAAACTCTAAGACGCCAGCTTATTCGCAACCGCCTATATGACCGTCTATGTATAACAAAAAACTGCATAATTTGCCCTAACGGTAGAGACGGTGATTGCATGACCTCGGGTACAGTCTACCTGATCTCATTTAGAGCATGCTGGGACGAATACGTTAGCGAAGCGGGTGGACCGCTCCGCGTCCGCATAAAAGAACACCTAGTCGGTAAATCTAAGTGGAAACCAAACACTCTACTAGGCGCGCATAAGATACTGGAGCACTATGGAGAAGATTTTGAAGTAGGAGTCACTATCCTCACGCACGGATCGAAAACATCAGAGCGTAAAACTCTTGAAGCGTTTTGGATCAATTCCAAAAATTCAAAAATGAACGGCATGGAGTGTCTTGTCATCACGCGTGACCTGGCGCCATACCTCAGGCTAATCCAATGACCTGACACAGGCACAGTTCGCGCCCATGTATTATTCTGTGCGGCTGCTATCCACCAACTAATTTAAATACAACAAATTAACGGTAGGTGCTTAAATGATGCTGTTTTTTATGCGGATACTAATTTATTTGTTAAGTTTCATCTGCTAAGGATATGAAAGTGTTTTGGCTGGGTAGATCGCATCTCAATTTCACCTTTCCAGGCCCTGAAGAAGGCGAAACCGCCGAAACGTCAGCTATTCTTTCCTAATAAATTCTATAATAGCAACCTCGTGTCTGCTTATTGAAGTAAAACATCGAATTATCAATGAATGCCGAGGTTAACAGAAAAATCCTGATTTGTAACGGTGAGCAGTGAAATTTTGAGCAATAGGAAAAGACGTCCAGTTTTCCAACTACGTGTTTGACTTCATTGGATCAACTCCTATCAAGTTCTTTACTGCTACACCACCTTGCAAACGCACTCACAAGTATTCCGTAAGCACCGTTAAGAGTGAAATCAATATTTACATCAAGTGTTGTCAAGGAACGTTCGCTGGTAATTTATTGGAACTAATGAGCCAAACGATCTAGAGCTCTTCTAGGGGCAGCTATGTTCGAATTGTCAGGAATCTTGGATATGTGTCTACGACATTCCACGGAGCCGAAGATGAGGAGGAACGAATATACTTCTGGATTCATATAAGAAAGTAATTGAATTAAGAAGCACTATGGTTGATCAAAATCTACGATATATAGAGAGATAAAGTATGCGGTGTCGATGAATCCCTTAGGCATGAGCCATGGATTTTACTCCTTTAACTCGCATAAAGACCCATAAAGGTGACTGAATGAATTTTTCGCTCATTAAATGCCTTAGGCAGCGGTCATACGATAGGTTGAGTTAGTGTTTTCATTTCCTAGAAAATTCTCGCTGCCAATTTTTCGACTGTGAAGTGATAGACGCCTTGGATTGCATGCAACGTTTGGTTAGAAATTTAGGCTAAACTCTGCCCGTTCTGCTGAAATGGTCTCGACATTTACTAATCATCGAATAATTTAACCTCACAATAGCAACGTCTCCTTCCATTCGTTCATGCAGTCAGTTTGAATTTATGAGTGAATGGTTTTCACTCGACGGACTCATTGCCTTTCCGTTAAGGCGCTCTTACAGTTACAGTTGCTCTTTAGCTTTTGGAACTGAAGCCGTTTGTATAATTCAACACAACTCGTCTGGTTTTTGGCCACTCAACTGGATTTTAATATAACAAATAAATAATGGCTGATGGCTTATCAAGTCTTGAATGTTCAGCAACAACGTTTAACTTTTATTCACTGTTTATTACTTTTTCATCTGCAGGGTTTACTTGCTAATACCTTACCAAAAAAAAGACAATATGCAGTAAATAGTGGTTAAACATCGTGATCTCGACGGTTAATTCAGATCTATTTGGTCCAGTGCCGATATGTACTCCCCAGATCATTCCGATTGACAGTCGATTGCTGATAGTTCCGTAAGAGTAAAAATCTGGCTGAGAGCAAGGCAAGGCAAGGGCATCCGGTGGTGCAATGGATAACACGTGTTTCCCGAAGAAGGCCAGTCGCTGGTTCGAAGTTCAATTGGAATTCCGGGTTTTGCTCATATCTCATCACCATTGTGGTTATACAGCAGCAATTCAGAAGCTACTTTCATATGAAAGTTTGGAAAATCACCGCAATTCGTCCTCCAGTTTTCGTGATTGATGATATTGTTTATCTCTCTATATGCCGAATGGACAGTTCATGTACGTGAAATACGCTCTCTGCAAGTTCCACTGTAGTTGTCTATAATGAAACAGTCTCCTTCACACGCTACCTCTTAGTTTAATAATGTCGGTGAAGGAGCCAATGAAGTGTGGGTAGAAAACTTCGCTATGAAATGTATGTGAATCCACATCGTAAAATCCGTCGACTGCTTTCACACCATTGAAAAAGCACTTCGCAGTACTAATTAGTGACTTTTTTTTGACAGCATGCGTGGAGGCTTAAAAGGAAAACGTTATCGCTAGATCCTTCATCGCACATATTAGGCAGTCTATAAAAGGACAAAAGGACAAAGCCCTCTGCGTTGGTCAATATATGAGGGATGCGCCATGCATTCGACTTCATTAAGTATCGTTGGAGGTGATTGAATGCATACCTGCATACCTGGCGTTTACAATGACTCGTGATGGCCTACCGATGTATCGAGCCAGTGCTGTTGTCCTCCCACACGAGACTGGTACCAATTTGCAGAACCCCGGAGGGTGGTAGGCTGGATAGGCCATGGGCGCAGGGATCGATCCCACAAGTATGTTGCAAGGCGCCCCCGACCACTGTGCCACGCGCGCCCTTATGCTTGTGCTAATGATAAGTGTCAAAGATTCTACTTATTCTTGCACTATTTGCCAAATTTGCTTTATAAATTGGACTGCTTTGAAAATAAATCTAAGCAACACGCAGAAATAGAAAAAAGAATAAAATAGTGAATTAGTTGCTAGATTAACTCCTCACTAAAAGAAATTTACCTTGTCAAGATGGTGATTGTTCCAAAGCTGCAGGTAATCGCCTTTGTGATCGATGTTCGGCGACCAGTCCATTATTGCGCACCAGTCCTTCATCAGCAACGGTTCGACCTTTAAGTCAAAACGATAGAATGGAAGGAAAGCCGAGTTTGAGAAAAATGGAAAGAAAAGAACACCTAGATGGCAAACGAAAAGTGGGAGGACAGCAGCACTGGCTCGATACATCGGTAGTAAGACAAAGTACCCCACTAGGCACGTACAGGATTCAAAAGCATAGCGGAAACGATTTTGAAGTTAAAGTCAACATCCTCGCACAGGAGACTAAGACACTAACGCGCAAACTTTTCGAGGCTTTTGGATAAATGCCAAAAATCCCGCATCGAATAGCAGGAGAATTCGATGTTTCATTTCAATAAGCAGACACGAGGTTGTTATTATAGAATTTATTGGAATACAATAGCTGACGCTTCAGCGGTCTCGCCTTCTTCAGAGCCTGGGAAGGTCAAATTCTGATGCGATCTACTCAGCCAAACACCCAAACAGCTCTAAACTCTAAGACGCCAGCTTATTCGCAACCGCCTATATGACCGTCTATGTATAACAAAAAACTGCATAATTTGCCCTAACGGTAGAGACGGTGATTGCATGACCTCGGGTACAGTCTACCTGATCTCATTTAGAGCATGCTGGGACGAATACGTTAGCGAAGCGGGTGGACCGCTCCGCGTCCGCATAAAAGAACACCTAGTCGGTAAATCTAAGTGGAAACCAAACACTCTACTAGGCGCGCATAAGATACTGGAGCACTATGGAGAAGATTTTGAAGTAGGAGTCACTATCCTCACGCACGGATCGAAAACATCAGAGCGTAAAACTCTTGAAGCGTTTTGGATCAATTCCAAAAATTCAAAAATGAACGGCATGGAGTGTCTTGTCATCACGCGTGACCTGGCGCCATACCTCAGGCTAATCCAATGACCTGACACAGGCACAGTTCGCGCCCATGTATTATTCTGTGCGGCTGCTATCCACCAACTAATTTAAATACAACAAATTAACGGTAGGTGCTTAAATGATGCTGTTTTTTATGCGGATACTAATTTATTTGTTAAGTTTCATCTGCTAAGGATATGAAAGTGTTTTGGCTGGGTAGATCGCATCTCAATTTCACCTTTCCAGGCCCTGAAGAAGGCGAAACCGCCGAAACGTCAGCTATTCTTTCCTAATAAATTCTATAATAGCAACCTCGTGTCTGCTTATTGAAGTAAAACATCGAATTATCAATGAATGCCGAGGTTAACAGAAAGTCGGTCTCGGGAGCATGGAGAAATGCTCAGAGGTCACACGCGACCTGGCCCCATATCTTCGGATCCATTTCTGATGTGGGGTGGCGCAGTCCTCAACCACATGCGACTATGATCAGCTGTTCTAACCTTCCTCATTGCAAGTCATGTAAAAAAGCGGTGAGTTTTTCGAGAAGCTGTTGATCATGTAATTGCCATAGAGCTTTTCGTCCTTTTGTACGTGTTACTGAAGTGTTTGGCCTAATAAATTGTATATCAATATACCCTTCCAGACTCTGAAGAAGGCGCTACTGCCGAAACGTCAGCTACTGTTGTACTGTATTGTGTGTTTTCTGTGGAAGTAAATGTATGCTGTATAACAACCTCGCAACTGCTGAACGGGAAGCAACGTATTCATACTCAAATGCCGAGGTTAATAGAAAGTCGATCCTGAGAACGGATAGAATTGGGTTTTCCTCACCAGAGCCAACATTTGCAGCAAACATATGAAAAATTTTTGGAAATCTGAAGTGGTGGCTCATCCCATTAACTTCAACTTTGTAAAGCAAAGACTCTCGATCTCTGGTGAGCCCTTTTACAATTCCTGCTCAAAACTAGTCGATAGTGTATCGAAGTAGAAGTGGTTAAGAAAAAGCTATTTGTTTGTTCCAGCGAGCGGGCGCTATTACCGAAGCTGTGAATCCCTTTCTCCGAAGAAGTGTATAGTCTTTGAAAAGCGGCAACACTCATCCAATCGTATTTATTTGCCCACCCTAAAGGCTAATTTAATGGTCGTAATGGATGGGCGTAAACCGGTGGCGATGAGCTCGAATTACATTTCTCCACAGGAGATCAGAATTCAGGATGAAATCAACGGGAAGAAGCTTTCCTTCTTGAAAAACCATGAAAATTTGACTTAGGACCCAAACAAAAGGGAATCCAGTAGAATTTGAATCACCAACGAAATTGGAGTTAAATTTACTTAAGACTATTTGCAACCCAATCTGCAAAAAAAAAGTTTCAGGGATGTAGCAAACCAAAGAGACAACGACAAAACATTCTATGAAACAAAAATCGAAAATAAAAGTGAAAACATGGGAGTGAAATCGAGAAAAATTATGAGATACGTAAGCACTTTTTGCAGGTGAACAGAAAAAAAACCAACCTTGATCCCAGCTTGTAGCATACAGAGAATTCCTTGTTTTGTGTAAAGATCACCTCGATTCAAATGCGTATATAAGAATTTCACCGTCATCTTCACATCCACCTTCTTCAGTTCCTTCCGGATCTGAAAAATATCGAGGAGATTAATTAAATTACCAGTACTGTTTTTTACTTCTTTGAAGCAATGAGCTAAAACGAGCGGAAGATTCATGAAGAAAAAAATCGTAGTCGCCAATTTTTATTTACTGACTAATAATTTTTAATGGCAGGAAATTACATTATATATCCATAATGTTGCTGAGATATCTGCAAAACTCCGGACCAGGTGTCTGCGGTTGGGAACGAACACGCTACTACCTTTCCCGGGTGCTAACGCGTTCACTACCACACCATCCGGATTCTTCGTTTCGCCTGTCTCTCAGTAATTTTATTGACCTAAAACTTTTAGTGCTTTAGCAGTAGAGGAGTGCCCGACCTTCAGGATGCTTTTTTGAGAAAGTTAGGAGACATTAAGGATCAATGTAGGCCATGAAGACGAAACTACTTCCAATGTCACAACAATTTGCCTCCTATCACAAAGCTTTCACTTCGTTGAGATGCTCCGATCCAAAAATATCCTAATCGTAAACTATTGAATTCCAACATGTTTTAACAGTTTTTCGATTATTAGCATGAATTTCGAGATTGCATTAGTTATTTTGCAGAATCTTCATTTGTAAGCCAAAAGTTCACCTGCTTTTTTCCAAACGACGAATTACGTCAGCCACTTCAATTTCCTCAAAACAAAATAAAAAAGGATATTTCAAAACACATTGAAAACAGAGCCGACCGAGCTCGCTCCACTCGATCGTAGACACAAAGACGGTCAGAGTTTCAAGCTATGGCAGCTATATATTCTTTCAGACGAAAATTTAACTAAAGAGAAGTTATGGAGCTCGCCCGGGGCATAAGATTACTCATAACCGACCTTCCGGATGGAAATCTAGAGCTGTTCATCTTAGATGACCCTAACGGAGGACCCTAATGAACATCCCCGTGTGTTCTGCAGATCGCAACTCCACATCCAAAAACACCGTGGTCCGTGACACGTGTATCGCTCTCGTCAACATCTACCGCACACGACTCCCTTGCGGTCGCGCTTTGCAAGCAATGGCACTACCAAGAGTTGCTCTACTCAGGAAACTCCTCTTCTGTCAACGAAGATAGCATGATACATCAACCAACAGAAAAACCATTTATGGTTCCCAAAAGCGATTTTCTACTGATCTAGGCTCTGGTCAATAATCCATTGCTTTCTTGATGAGCACACGCTAGATTGTCACTCAATTACTAATTTTTAGACAAACGCTGACGTTTCGGCGGACATTTCCTTAAGAAAACCTTCAAGTTAACTGCAACCTAGTTAGCCAAGCACTTCCGTAGCTTTAGTAGAAAAGCAATGATATCTAGATTTCAATAGCTTAGAAAGCAAAACAGCTTTACACTTACCGCTTTCTATCAGTCTTCTACTGAGTATTATGCGTGAAAACTAACCGTGCAGAACTGTGAATAGGTAGTGAGTCCGCATGTCATTAAAATATCACTTTGAGTTATTGAGAGATTAAGCGTGATACTAAAGCATTCTTTCCTGCAGTTCATTTTTGGATTTTTTAAATTTATCCAGAACGCTTCAACGGTTGCTCGGGAGAGGTTTATACTAAAAGCAATGCGGCAAAACGATACGTCTAGCAAGAACAAGGACTGATTTATCCTGCCTTTCATTTCAACCGAAATAAGTGCAGGTATAAAGCGTTGCTCAAAAAGTGTCAATCCGGAAAAATCAGTAACATTAACTGAAATACCACCGGGCACTCTAAGATGGCAGATAGTTGGCAGCCCTACTGCCTGTATGACGGTCTGTATAAAACACAAAATTGCATAATTTGCGCTAGCGGTAGAGGTAGTGATTGCATGAGTTTGGGTACGGTTTACCTGATTTCTTGTAAAGTGTGGGATCGAACACATTGTCGAAACGAATTGACCACTCTATATACTTATAAAAGAACAGCTAGAAGGTAAGCGTAAAGTCAAACGAAATACTCGATTAGGCGCTCATTACGCAAAGAGACATGATGCAATTGTTTCTGAAGTAGAAATGACAATACTCGTACATGAATCGGGAACTTCGGGATGTAAGACCTCCGAAACATTTTGTATAAAATCCAACAGTCGGAAAGCGAGTCGCAAAAGGATTTATTATCAAGCTTGATCTCACACAATATCTGAGGCTGAGATTTTAATGTGAGATAGACGCATTACCCATCTCTGTCAACATTTGCTGTTCTTAACGTGGAACACTTAGTCGAAAACTCATAGAAAGCGGTGAGCGTGCAAAAAAGCTATTTTGCTACCATTGCGACTGAAATCTAGATCTAGCGATCTTTCTATAGGGGTTATGGAGGCATTTTGCTGCCTAGATTGTAGTCGAACGTGATATTTCTTGGGCTCTGAAAAAGGCAAAATGCTTCAAAACATCGGTATTCGTGGATAAGTAACACAGGAAACATCTGTTGTGTGTTTAGCAGACAAACAGAGAATGAGTGATTTCTCGTGAAGTAACAGAGATGCTAATCTGTCATCACATCACAATCGGAAACATCTCACGTTCTCGGCTATTGCAAAGTGGTACCCTAATAATCTGCAAACTACTTGATTGCTTGGAGTGAGCTTCTTAGGTAAAGGTTTCTCTTTTGTAGTGACTGTAGCCACAGAGGAATTACTTCCCTAGCATCCTCGCGACGATGCTAGATTTCGCATTTGCTGAAAAATGGACATGCCCAATTTTTTTCTGCAGTCACTGTGACGTCTATAGATGCCGTACCGGCGAATCCGGAGTTTTTATGCAGCTCATCTATTTTATTGTGGTTTCCGTTTCATAAATCCATTTTTCTCTGCACTTTTCAAAGATTTTACGCTCCACTTTTTATTCATGATTTTTCTACACGCCTCCCATGCTTTTTTGATGTATGTACCACTCTTCCTCTCAACAGTTTACCGCCTTTTCTTGGTCTTGGTTGGGAGCTGTTCCTGTTCTTGGGTGTCGGAGGCTGATGTACAGGAGAGGGATTCATCTCCCTGGCAGAGAGAGAGCTGAGAAGGAGTCCGGCGTTTCCATCAGGAAGTCTAGCTGAGAGTGGACCAATACCAGGATCCACGACCACCCTGGTATCAGTTACATGTGGGAAATCTCCCTCTGATCCACTTGCGCTGCGACTGCCTGTGGTGGTGACGACCTGAGGCAGACTTTGGCCAGGCTGACCTCAGAATTCCAAAGAATCACAATGGCTAAACTAGCAAATCTCCGAAAAAAGTGGAGATTATTCTGGTGCCCGCACAACTAGTGAGGACGGGCCATTCAAGTATGAAGTAAGCATATATCACTCTTCTGCATGAAGGAAAAAAACACTATTCCACTACGCAATCATACCGCTGTCGACATTTAATGAAGTTCTATAAATTCAGCCAGAAATATTAGGATGTGCTCCTTGTGGTTTTGATATTCCCTCATTCGATACCATGCCGAAAAGTCATCATTGGGATTAAAAATCATAAAACAACGAATCGCTTGTCAGAAATGAAACTAGACACTGCATACGATCTCAGTTCTTCAAGGAAACGCCATTTCTGCACCTGTTCACTGGCGACACTCCCTAGTTAGCACTCTCTTCAGCAGCAATAGCCTCTCCCGGAAAACTAGAAAACCATTGAGAAATTGTTAAGAAGACACCCGCCCATAGACGACGCCTATCTCAACATCTGCGTTGAAAGATCTAGTGACTGATTACAAGAAATTTGGGAAAAACTTCTGTGTGCCAAAACAAACCATCGAAACGAAAATGACACCGAAAGGTGTCATGTGGGCCCATTCCCGCATTTCCTTTTTGACACCTATAGAAGTCATTCGTAAGCCTACAAAGCTCTCTTTTAGGTCGTTGGTAGAAGTGAAGCAGCATAGTGTCCTAAGAACTACCGCTAGGTAATGACGAAAACGACGTTTCCGTTTATCCAAAGTTCTTCCAATTAACTATCGTTAAAGAAAAGTGAATGAGATTAGTTCAAGTTTCTTGGCTCGATTACAATGCTAGACCAAAGGTAGTAGTGCGATACAGATGAAGATGTTTGTTCGGAAAGCGCTCTCAAACACTATGTATATTCCATGCATTGTACTACCCGATTTTCATGATTTCCGAGTTCTGAAAGTTCTTTTCACCAACCATGCTGCTAGTTATGAGTCTTTTTTTCGCTAGTTAGACAGTTCTTCAACTCGTAACCGCTGGTACGATTAAAAGGTTTTTTCAAACGAGTTATGGAATAATAAGAAAGTAAGCATGTTGAATTATTAACCCCGAATTCACATTTCCAATTGTTAAACGACATTGTTGATTTGATGGTTAGAATCACAGAATTAAGGATACGCGGAACCTAGCTTGCACTCCAGGAGATCTCACCTTGCTCAATAGAAGGCCGAGTAGTTTGGCACAAGCCTTGTTACTCTTGCATTCGTCGACGACTTCACACTTTGGATCGCAATCTTGGTGGAAACAAGGCGATTTTGAGACGAATATTACGATTTCATGGAGATCCACCTGCAATTGGAATTGTGATCCGTAAAATTTTAAAGTAGTTGCTTTATGTACAAAACCTTTACGACGCTTTATAAAAACTGCAACTGTTTTCCTAAGCACTAGCGAGCACCAAAATCTTAAGCCTGTTGATCAGTAAGTGAGGAATTATCCTATACTATACGAAGAACAGGGTTAAACTAAAAGCTACCTTGTATCTAGAAATTAGATCGTAAATGTTCGCCACTAGCTGCTCTTCAACATGTGGTTCACCTTTGGATTCGTGATAGAAATCTCCTCGGTAGATATAATCATCGCCTGAAAAAATACCAAAACTACATGCAAAAAAGTGGATTGTAAGAAGAAGAGCGCAAAAGCATAAGGGATTGAGCAGAAAAGAAATGAGGATAATCGCCCATTGCCCAAGACTCTGCTCTCTCAATTAGGTTACACATCGAATTTCTTTTGGAAGAAAAATCACTCACCTAACAAAGAAACAATCAATCCGCTACTTTCGTGTTTGTGATCCAGAAAACAGTTTTGTACATGCTTTGGAATACTGAACTTGGCCGAACCATTCGTACAGTCTCCACAGCATTTACAACTGCAAAGCCAATTACATCTAATCATAAAAGTCTAAGAGATTTTCTTCACCTTTGTTAGTGGCTTTCCATGAGATGTTTGTGAAAGAAAACTGTTTTTATGCCAAAAATACTACACGTGGTACAACAGAAATTCAGAATCACGCGAGAGAAAAAACACAGAGCCAAAAAAGGAAAAAACACAAGACGAATATGGAATTAGATTTCCCAAAGAAATTTCAAGCCAAGAAAGTGTAAAGAGAGAAAGAGGAAAAACAGCGTTCTAAAAATAGGAAAAGTGCAATATTGGTTACACAATTGTAAATCCTTTTACGTGACTTGAAATCACGTGCTTTGTGCGGACCTCAGCACATCTTGTGTTCGATTCATTTCCTTTCATCTATCGTTCACGAAAGTCTTCGGATTTACTTGTGCGTTCGGCTGCTGGTTGAGGATTTACAGTCTTTTTTCTTAATGTCGTCAAATGCTGACCGAAAAGCCGCTACCTTGGCGTCCTGGATATCCGTGCAAGAGTGTTCTAAAGTGGACCGGAAACAGTGAATTGTTGCCAGACAAGTCTGGCACCTATCACCGTAGCCTTGAGGGATGGAGTAGTCGGTGAGCCCATGCCGCGTAGTCGACCTAGCAATCGATTCAGTGGATATCGCAGAGAACGTCTAACCACTACGCCACACTCACTCTCAACTCAATTTGATTCTGGAATCTTAAAATGACCAAAAACTATTAACAGGTGTCAGTTTCACGGTGACTAGAATGGGTGAAAAGCTAAGCGTTTGGAGTTGAAGAATCCGTGAGGGATATGTCATTCGACTCCGTATGAATCGTCTTTACGTGATTTTTGTACCAGTTCGCTGACCTCATTCCTCAGAAAGCTTTTTTCAAGCAGTTATTTGAATCCCCATATCTCCTCTATACGTGTATCTAATAGCTGAGCAGGATCGCCCTACCGAAATCACGCCGGTAATTCAGCAAAGATTAGCAAAGGTTTCGAAGGTAAGAAAAAATGAGAGAGAGCAAAAAGCCTCTGTATTCCCCAGATAAGCGGGAAATCCTAAGAAGTCTTTCGTTCTTCCAAAAGGAGTTTCAAAAAAACTTTTTGTGAAGGACATATGGATGGTCAAGTCAGTCAAGAAACTTTTAAAAATCGCCTGTAAACTCACGAAGGAATAGTGGTTCCTCGCAGATAAAGAGCGGGAAAAAACATCGCTCATTTTTGTATTCAATACTAACGAGAATATAGCTTCAGTGATGCTGAAATATCTGCAACAGTCCGCACCGCAAGTGTCTGCGGTGGGGAAATAACACTCTATTACCCTTTGCGAGGCTAACGCGTTCACCACCACACCATGTGGCTCCTTCGTTTTCCCACTCTCCCAGTTAAGTCTATTGATCAGTGCCATCAGCAATCACCCGTCAGCGGGAGTGATATGGGGAGCACAAATCAGTAGTGAACCCAGTTAAGCTGAGGTTGTAGTTGTAATATTAATTAGCTAACAAAAATTTCTTAAGATAGCAAAACTATTTTAGCGCTAGTCTCTTACTGCTTTCCCTGTCGAAAATAGCTCGAGAAAATACTGTGTGAACATTTCGAAAAGTAAGGATTCGCAAAGGAAATGCCGCAAGAATAGAAATATTGTGAGGATGGAAACATATTACGTGGGGACACAATTTCGTAGGAATTTTTGCTAAAGATTCGCTCGCAGTATTCAAACCAGTTTGTAGCCTGTTAGGATATGTTGCACAAAATTCTGTAGCAAGGCCGTCAACGTGTATGGACGTAGTGAAAAAAGCGGCATTGGCTGAAAACGGAAGACCAACAGATGCAATTCATAAAAAAAAATAATGAGAGTAATAAATTCTCAAGAATAATAAAGTTCGACAAACATTGGAGCCATCATATTGCTACGTTTTAAGCACTTTTCTTTTTTAATAGTTTTTAACCCAAACTTCTCCATTGGATTCGTCACAAGGTGTGATGCCCCGTATAGAGTTTCCGTGTGTTTGAGATCAACATCGTCATCGTGTGAAAATAGAAACCGAGTCATGTCGGGAAGGTAAGGGGAAAGGTTTAGAGCTTCTGAGAGCATTTTTAACGAAAAGAAAACTTGCCTAGTGGAACAGAACTCGTAGACAGTTCGACACGAACATTCTTTTTTCACACATTGTTTTTTGCTCTTCGCACACTGACAACCTTGTACCGGTTTTGTTGCCTTTACCACTTTTTTCGTTTGCTCCTGTAACTTTTCAAATTATAGTCCTTAAGCTCAAGTTGGTTTTTATTTTCATCGTTGTGAAAGTGCATGTAGAGCGGTGATTAGAAATGTATTGCAAAAAACATGTGGTTTAACTAAACCCTTCTTCTTTTCAAGATCACCAACTGGTTCTAGAATTGACCCTTCGGGTGGACATTGACTAAATGTGTAAATGTGTGAAGAGGACTGCTTTTTTTTCGTCGAAGGGTTCTCCGCCTCAAACTGTGAGCTGAGAGATCATCGATGGTTACCGATTTTATTTACGAATTCTCATCAGAAAGTCAACCTGAGGATCTAAAATTGAAAGTGTTTGTGAGAAATTCTGAAGTCGTAAGTTACACAAATATTCTTACAAGATAAAAGCCAAAAGGAAGAAAACCGTTCCTGGTTTTTCTGTGGTTGCAATTCACATCATAAATCACGTAAATCACGGTAGGCAGAAAATAAAAAGGAAAACCGTTCTTCTCAGTGTATAATGTCGTCCACAGAACAAGCTGAGGTTCCTAAGTTTTATGTACACTGTAACAAACACTTGTCAGCAACTCCTTGTCTCGTTGAATCAAGAAAGACAGCACAGCTTGTTTGAGTTTGTTTTGGTTCATAAACACGTTCTAACGTGAAGATTCCTTTTTTCCGAGGCAATGTAACTAATAAAATTGAGTAAACAAAAAAACATAGTTTGTTTAGTGCATAGTAGTTTTTTCCGCGAAGGTTTCCTACGACAGGATGATCTGCACTTGTTTACTACAACAGCCCGATGCTGTCATCGTTTTCAGAGACCAGAGATTTGTTTGAGATAGAAAAATTTCTTTTAAGGTTTTTACAAAGTTGACCGGTTCAGTGGAAGTCGAATAAAATAAGTACAGAGAATTCCATTCAGTGTTTCGTCAAATCTTCACGGTGTTGACTGCGGTGTTTAGTGTTTTCTCTCAGCACCACCATTAAATATTTAGTGCGAACTCAGAGGTAGCAATTTCACGTACGGAAGCGAAAATGAATCGTCAGTGCAAGAATCCAATCAAGTGAATTTCTTAATTAACAGCACTTTTTGAGGATGCTTACAACAACGCCCACAGCTAATTAACCCTGCGAACTTCCAAATAACAGCATTCTTGTTTAGTGTTTTCGTCAAATTTTAAATGCTGCAGTGTTTACGCCTCAATCTAGTATTTCGAAAAGAGTTCAAATATCGATAAGGAGCTTTTTTATATGTGCAACACAACAGAAATTTAATGAAAAAGTCATGTTAATATTATCATTTTTCTTTTCTTTTCTTTTTCTTTCTCCTTTCTTTCCTTCATTTTTCGTCAATCGAATAGCCTCAAAATAAATTCTCTTTTTTCAGATATGTTTTAAGAGGTTCTTATTTGTATTAAAGCTCACACTTAGGGAACAACAAGACAAGGCTGGATACTGCACATTGGGCTTCACGAGGCTGAAACCTCTAACGGTAACATAGTCTGTTTTGTATTAAGCAGATACCATGGAGAAAACGCAAGAACTAAATTACAAGAAGGAAGGTTGCTAGTTAAAATCAAGTCACATCGATCCTCTTCTTAGAAACTCTGGCGCTTTCCAGCTTCTCCATTACTTTTGCCTATTTTTGGACTAATGAAACCATGAGTAAAAGGGAATGGCAACGATAGCGAAACGAAAATCTGCAGATACGGTAGAGATTTCTTATAATTTACCCTATTCTTGCAGATTTGCTTGCACGCGCACAATTTGCTGCATCCTTCCTTGATTCGTAGGCAGTCGCAGCGTTCGGCTTTCGAACATGCATTCTTTGCCGGTTTCGCCGGATCCACTTCACACGAGCACTTGCAGATCGCCTGATTCAGACAGTCGCCTCGGTACCTGAAAGCACACAACCAGTTGAAGATGATCGATCAATTGTGTTGTTCGGTGCTCGCATTCTCCAACCTTCACATAAAGCAACTTGCTCGTATCGTAGGAAGTTTGGGCGATAAAAAGCACTAGTGGTAAAGAAAACGATTTTGTAGGAGCAGTCTGCAGTAGAAATGCAAACACTTTCTTGTACATATTTTCCCTAAAGGCAAATGCCAATGGTTTTAAACGATTATGAAGCTTAAAAAAAACGTGATAACAAAGACATGAAAAACATTTTACTGCTGATGTCGAAAACACCAATTATTGAAGAGCTCACGAGGCTTATTAGACACCTGAGACACAGAATAATTTATTCACAAACTACAATTCTAATTTCTTTTAGGGGCTGGTATTAAAGTTCCCTTCGTGGTCGGAAAACTAATATCAGACCTATCTTAAACGCTCCTAATCTTTTGCATCATTACTTTGGATAAGGAACATTTTTCAATGTTGAACTGCTTGCTACCCTGAATGGATAAAAAACACTGAAAAAGGATGTCTTGTAGCAAGAGGGGTTATGTCCTTGTTCCTTGGATAAGTGGAACCGATTGGAGCTCTCATGCTTCCGAGACAGGATGAAGTTTTCAAGGGCGGCTCAAGTTACGCGACAATTAGGTGAATAACGAGAAGAGCTATGAAATAAAAATCGATCCCAATTTATTGGTTTCATCATCGTTTCCCATGATATGCTTTTTATATACCTTCAATACGATCATGAGCTCTTTGTCTACTTACCTCATAAAGGAACGACGATTTGTTATGTGTACATTTTTATATCTAAGGAAGAAATAGAAGATGACGACAGCAGTTTTAAAAAGCTCTATTAACATAAATTGCTATGAACCTGAAGCTAAAATTTCGTATTCGTACAACAAGGACGAAATACGACGCTTCTGAATGGATAGATGCTTAATGTGTAGTTAACTATTGGGTGGCTCGAGTCCTGTCATAGACAAATGTGATTCATCGCCGTACCTATCATTTCTTACCTGTTATAAAAAAACAGTATTGACTAGGATTTTCCGCCGAGTTTTCTTTCACCCGTTTCATATGATTTCCTATGACTACATACAAACCACATTGAAGAGAGAATATTATGAATAGAGGCTTTTCAGTTTTCTTCATTTTCCTCGCCACTGACGTGATTATCACATGCGATTGGCACTCAAACTGGCAATTATTGGCCACTTTGAGCCATCTGTTAGGTGTTGGTGAAGAACGCACTCATATCAGACATCGCTTAAAGAAACGGTCAAGAAGCAAGATTAGTTTAACAATAAAGCGATTTTGTTACTTCTAGAAGAGTAGTACGATGCGAAAGTAAGAGCCGCTTTCAGATTTAAACCGATATGCCTCAGCTCACAGCACATTTTATTGGTTACATAAAATTACTGAAACCTATAACTTGTGCCTAAGACATAAAACTTCGTATGTTTTACCACGTTAAAATTTTAGTCCTCTGGAGCCCACGACATTTTCTGTTTTCTCTTTTTTGCTTCAAGGCCAAGATTTTGAACACAGAAGCAAATGAACCGGCGGGATTTCGCCAAGAATGACACGGTGTTGTTTTCTAGTGTTTTTCAGTGTTTTTGTTTACAGCTGCAGCTTCTGCGTTAGAAGCTTAAAAGGTCCTAAATTTCATTTGATTTGTTTTTCTAAAATTCTCATTCCAAACACATTTAAATGTGGAAGGAAAGCCTACAGGAACTACATGCACGATTAATGAGATAGAACAAAGTCTCTTCATTTCAATACATTCTTACTGTCTTAAACTCCAGAAATACTCTAATCAACAAGAAATTATCGTCAGTTATCGAAAGACAAGCTTCGCCGTGTTCAGTCTCTAGCGTTGAACTTAGAGAACATAGCTTCGAAAGGCATGATGAGCTTCGTGTCCCTGGAGTGAGCGAAGCTCATTGGATAGCTTCGAAGCGCGTAGAAATAAATGGAGACTTCAGAGAGTGCTCATTCGAGTTTCTCGGTGATTAAAACCGTTTCAGCTGATAAAGGCGACAGAGATTTTCGCTGTATTATCGCTGCAATAGGCTACCTACCCAGATGTCTAACTACTTATGAGACGTTAGTCTAAAATCACTCAGCAACGCAGTTAGTAAAATCAGGTTCTTTTTCGACTAAGGCACTCAACTGGTATGTAACTGTATTGAAGGGAATATTTTATCAAGTTGCCTAGGAAACAGTTTCGCTTCACTTTTTTCAACATTGACGTCCTGTTCTGAGACGTCTCGCTCCTCTTCTTTCTCTTAATATGACATGAACCATGGGACAGAATTCACATGCACTTTTCTCAAAATACTTCGCTTCTGTTCCCTACTCTAAGTCGTAATTAATGAGGGATAATGGAGGAAAGCTAAAAAAAAACGTAGAGATTTTTTTTTTCTGGTGATGACTTTCTGAAGACACTAAATGAAGAAGAACCACCCGCATACACAACGGTATGAGAACGTGCAGAGGAATATGTATAGCAATAGTTCTGGGGCATTCTATTCAGTGCAGAAAGTGAGAAGGAGACCTGCAACAAGTGGTTGCTTCAAAATAGATCGAAAAGCAAAGAGACCATTGTAATGAAGCAAAGCCCACTTAAAAAAAAAAACAGACAGCAAGAACGACAGTCATCGTAACACAAGCAGTACACTCCTTGCCCTCTATTAGAGACGACGAAAAAGTAGATATCGTATGGCAATCGGGGCTGTGCTACCGTAAACCGTACAAGATAAAGCATCGAAACTCCTATCAAAGCCCACAAATAACTGTCCAGCACTTTTAATGCATGAAATAAAACATCAAATAATAAATCGTAAAGCTAGAATGATGAAGCTCTTAGCATTAAATAATCTCTGTGCAATCCATTCGACTTCATTAAGCATCGTTGGAGGTGAACGAATGCATATCGGATCTTTACAATGACTCGCTGTAGCCTACCGGATGTATAGAGCCAGTGCCGCTATCTCCCAGAGAACTCTGGTACCAATTTGCCGACCCCGGAGAGATGGTAAACTTGGTGAGCCCAAGGCGTGGAGATCGATCCCATGTGTGTGTCGCAGAGCGCCTCCGACCACTGCGCTAGACGCGCCCAAAAAATAAATCGTAAACTCGTAAATCCCAACAAACGCTACAACATAGAAGTGCTGTCATGACATATAGCGAAATTAATCCATCAAGCGAGACCAATTCTACGATACGACAATTTCCGACAACGTGTCGCAATAACAATCCTGCAAAAAGTTGATGACATAACTAGGAAACTGAAAAGAAATCTGCTTGATCGAACTTAGTCACTGTGCCTGTCATGGAACGACTAACCACACTCTTGCTAGGAACTTGATAATTTCTTCCTAAAATAATCTTTCGCAAAGGAACTGATACTAGAAGTTTCCTTGATAGATTTGTGAGCTGCGAAACCTTAAAAGTATTGGCAATTGACCTTTGAAAGAATGTGCGGATTATAACGGTTTCAATATCTACTAACAACGTTTTCAATGAAATGAGATGTGTAAAGTCTAAGAAGAACACCAAGAAAAGAAATCCTTTCTAGGTCTTACTAAGTAGTCCGATATCATAAAAGCTTATCACAATACCCAGTCATACAAAACAAAACCAAAGATTGAAAACCGCAGTCATGTTAATCTAACAATTACGGCTCTCCTGTACTAAAAAAACAACTCAGATGGTCTTCCTTATACGTTATTTGTCTCTCCATTACTGATAAGCTTCCGATACGCTTGTGAGCTCTGTCAAAATAAACCATATAGACAGAAAAATAAGTTCTGAAACTTCGGACTGTTTACTGAAGCAATCGAAAATCCTCAGATATCCTTTAACTACGCTAATTGTTTTCGAAAGACTCTCCGCTCACGCCAAAGTAAATTAGACGTTAGAGCTGTTTTTATTCCCAATTGTATGAAGTCATATGTTTTCTATGCGTATATTTAACTTTCCTGAAGAATTTCGTCATTCATGAGATATTTCTAATGAAAAGAAGATGGCTCGATTCATCAGCAATAAGAACAAATGTTAAAAACGAAGTTGAATGTTATGAACCCTATAAACGGCTTGCAGTTTCCCTAGATTACCATGAAACTTTCCACTTGAACCCAATAAGGGCTTTACGAACGAAGTTCCGTTCACAGTGACAGACGTGACACCCGATGAGTGATAGGTCCCGCGTGGTATCTGGGCATTGCGCTGTCGTGAAAAGGACGGGACCCCTGGGGCCGACCGTCGACGCGAGATCTGTTATGTTTTAGTGCACTGACTACTCCACGAAATAGCTGAATAGCTCGAAGATATACGAGTTTTTCTGCTCCTTGAAAGCCTTGATTTGACTGCTTTTCTTTATTGGCCAAACATAACCTTAAACTTTCACGAATAGTACAAAGACAGGCTTCCTATTAATCTTGGCATCGGCTGAGTTTTGTTGTCTCACTAACCCTCCTTTTCAGTTTTCAGTTTTTTTTTTCTCTCGTTTTTCTTCACGAATGATGGTAATGAACGAGTAATTGTAAAAATGTTCGTCAACTCGTGCGAACAGCATAGGGGCTTCACCCGCTGACAGATTCGTGGCGTAGCTCGTTTCTCGACAACAGATCGCGATTTCTCGAACACCAGTGTTATTCGGGTCCCCAAACTTTTATAGATTAATAAAAGAAATAACTTTGTTAACATTTATTTACTGCCTATTACAATTTTTCATGGCAGTGTATTACGCGTGATACAACTGCAATGATACTGAGATTTTGCAAAACTTCGGACCGTAGGTGTCTGCGGTGAGGAATGAGTTTTGTTGTCTCACTAACCCTCCTTTTCAGTTTTCAGTTTTTTTTTTCTCTCGTTTTTCTTCACGAATGATGGTAATGAACGAGTAATTGTAAAAATGTTCGTCAACTCGTGCGAACAGCATAGGGGCTTCACCCGCTGACAGATTCGTGGCGTAGCTCGTTTCTCGACAACAGATCGCGATTTCTCGAACACCAGTGTTATTCGGGTCCCCAAACTTTTATAGATTAATAAAAGAAATAACTTTGTTAACATTTATTTACTGCCTATTACAATTTTTCATGGCAGTGTATTACGCGTGATACAACTGCAATGATACTGAGATTTTGCAAAACTTCGGACCGTAGGTGTCTGCGGTGAGGAATGAACGCGCCATTACCCTTTCCAGAGATTAACGCGTTCACCACCACACCATGCGGGTCCTTCATTTCGCCTGTCTCTCAGCTAGTGCTATCGGTCAGCTCCATCAGTGAAATGAAACAAATAGTTTTAAACAGTGTCCCATCTAATTTAAACGCTTTGAAGACATCATGAACTTTAAATAATTAAAGGCGAAATTTAGATTCATAAATTTTCCAACGTAAGAGTTCATGAGAAAAAATGTGAGGAGTGACAGCAAAATCTTCATGCAACGCCAACTTAGAACGGATTTCACTCTCAAATCTCTAAGTAGTGCTATAAATTTTTACCGCGTAATACGGTCGAATAAAATTAAGTGACACTAAAAAAAAGCAGGACATGCAATGTATTTCTTTGAAGGTCGTCCCAAGAGGGATGTGACATTAAAAATAAGACAGAAAACGACAGACTTTGGCGTTGATGAACACCTGAAGGATGTATCATGCATGCGACAGCATTCCTAGCATCGTAGAGCAGACCGAGTGCACACACCTGCCTAAACAACATGCGACGGCCAACCGACGTATCCAATCAGTGTTTTGAGATTACCAAACAAATTTAGCACCAATTTTTCGACTACGGAAGGACAGAGCGCTAGGCTTAATCTTATTTGTATTGCAACGCACCCCTAATCACTGCGCTATACACACCATTTATGCAATTAAAGCTAAAAAGCTCTAAAGATTGATCAATCCCTGAGAGTTGCATTATGCATTCGACTTCATGAAGCATTGTTAGTGAATGAACGCATATTTGGTCAATACAATGGTTAAATACGTGCGGCGGCCTACCGATGTATCCAATAACTGCTGCTATCCTTCTAGACAGGTACCAATTTACCAATCCTGGAGGGATGGAGAGTTTGTTGAGCGCGGGAGAGCGGGATGGAAATAATGACCACGTTTATGTCGAAAGGTGCCTCTAACCACTGCGCTACACACGCTATTTATACAGTTGCTAAGAAAAAATCTAGAGTTATGATATATGCAACCTTTATTAAATACTCAAGAAGGAAACGAGCGAAAAACAACACTTCTGGTTAAAAAACTGTTTAGGTGTAAAGCAAAAAGTAGGGGCGGCAAAGGAATTTCCGAACTGAAATTTTAAACTTCATGAGGAGAAAAGAACTACGTAGTTATGAGCGATTCCACAGTTCTTCCATGATTCGTCGTAGAGTTTTTCTAAGTAACCGTAATAAATTTGGTTCCCTTAATCTTGCTGCTTATTGGAAAAGATAAACAAAAATAAGTTAATAGGTGTGTCGCGAAGAACTTGAAGCACACCTATACCAGTCTGCCCAAGAATAGATGGTAGAGGTAAATAAATAATAAATAGTAAATAAGGTAATATGACACGCTCAGGAAACGGAGTCCATTCCCGAAAAGACATTCAAAAGACAGAATGAATTCTTGAAAAAGAAGAGAAAACCAAGAAACCATCCAGAATAACTCATAAAAATGGAGGATGTTTTCGGTGACTTGTGTCATTTCAGCTGCCGAGACGAGAAGATTATGCAAACAAACAAGAACTTATAACAGAGCGCAGGATAAAAAACCACTTAAGGAGAACGCTTCATGTGATTAAAGTCGACAAAAAGAATCTATAAAAGACTTCCTTTCTCGCTAATTAATTTCAGGAGTGATTTTCTTTGATGTAAGCGACATGTTCTTTCTGGGCAGAGAGGCGAACATAACAGCTTAAAAATGTTTTTTTTTGTTGGACGCTTGCCAATGTGCTGAACTTCCGAAGCCCGATGTTAGGGACGAACGCTGTGCATTAACGAGATTGAATGGGAATCAATATGAGAAGAGGGAAATGTAACACATAAAGCATTCATATAGGCGAGAACCAACATCGATTCGCCAGCAACAGGTGAGCTGATGACGATGATGTCCAGGAGGGTGATGGGGCTGGGGGCCACAACTGTCAGAAGCGGTTAACAGCGCACATGAGAAGTTGCGGAATTCGATAAGACCCAGACGTCATCTAACGAAAACGAGCTGGAAAAAAAGGAAGAAAGAAAGAAAAAAGGGAGAAAAATATGCAGGTGTGTTTCTTATTCTCTTTTCTGGAATCATTAAGCAAATACTAGTGGCGACAGCCGTTAAACCCATACAGAATGCATATGAACAGTCGTTTAAACTTTTCAGAGATATTTGGAGATTCAAGGTAATAAAATGAAGAACTATTTATATTCAGCCAACATATCTGAATAAAATTTTATCGCTATAGTTTTTCTACTCAAAAGATTCACATTGTTCTCATGGAAACCTTATTCACAGGCGTTTCCACAGGGAACAGTGAAGAAGAATAGGAGAAAGAACTCTTGCGTTACACTTGTAATATTTCCCCTTGATGAGGAATTCTCAAGAAAATTTTTGTTCATTGTGGGCTCGTTTTCAGTCATTCGTCTTCCCAAGTTCACGACCACTTAAACATGCTCATCAAAACCAAAGTAAAACGAAATTTATGAGAGCAATGACCGACCTGGTGCTTTCGCAGTGCTCGTCGCAGGTCTTTCGTGCAGCCATACATGGACAGTTGTCGGCACTGCACCGACTTTGTGTAGCTGCACATTCGCAGCAGAAATTATTCACACGGCTCATTTCACTGGTCATTTTTGAAGGATGTTTAGCAAGCTTTTAAACAGAATAATGCATTCGCTTGTAAAGTGTTAAAACCAGAAAAGGGTGGGAAAGTGAAAGTCAATAGCGGCACTTAGCAAAGTGCCCAGAGAAGAATCACAGCCACTTCGAGCCTAGCCACGTCTGCTACTGCAATACGTTTCAGCCGCAAATAACCACGAAGCGATCGGAAAGCGTAGACGGATGCGCTTCGAAGAATGTTGTGAGTTACGACGAAACGACAAGCGACGAGCGGCTTCGATTAGCTGCAAGTGGGCGTGTCGGAGAGATGGCAGCATGCCAGCTGACCAGCGGTCAATCCGGCCTCCACGCCTTCCTCCCATTCATCTAATTGGCACGTTGCCGGGACACCCAGCCTACGTCAGTGCGGGTGTCCCCGATGTCCCCCGATTGCATTGATTTGTGGGATTCTGGACAAGGCACAACAAGACCAGCTCTTCAGTGCAAAGCATGAACTGAACTACTAACTTCCAGTGATCTCTAGGAATTTATTTAGATGTTGTTTGAACAATCTAAAAGCCAAAGGATATTCAGGGTAGCAAGTATTTCACTAAAAATGGAACCTGTTTAATTTGGAAATACTTCTTAGAAGGCTGTGAAAAGGAAGATATGTCTAAATAGCTCATCAAAGAAAGAATGCATATTGTCTAAATATTATTGAAAATGCAAAGTTCGTGAAATAATAACTCCTTAATCTTGAATATTTTCATAATACTGTCTTAGGTGACGGCAGTTATAAGCTGGCATTTCTACTCGGAAGTCCAGCAAGGTGCAGATACATAGCATGGCCGAGGTCGGCGATGGTTTCGGCTCCTTCTGAGCCGGTGGGACCCATGGCGAATTTCTGGCGCTGTGCACAAGCAGATGGAATTGACGTCACCTCAATTTACGTAATTATTAACGGTACACAGACGGCAGATGTTATGCTGTTATCGCTAGAGCTTGAGGATGAAGTTCGTAGTTGATCAACCTCCAGAGGGCTGCTCCTTGAATTCGACTTTATTAGGTATCTTTAGAGGTGACCGAATGTATATCTAGCCTAACAGTAATCTGTGGTAGAGTACTAATGTGTCAAGCTAGTGTTTTTGTCTTCCTTGGCGAGTCTAAAACCAATTTTCCTACCCTGGAGGAATGGAAATCTTCGTAAGCCAGGGCCCTTATCAAATCAGCGGCCTCGTGTAAATTGCAGTGCAACACTAGGCACTGAAATACTTGTATCCTTTCAACCGTCACCAAGTTTTTTCGTTTTAAAAAGGATATTACGGCAGTTTTTGCGTCCAGTCTATCCAGTAGTGCAAATTTTTGAAAAAATCTTTCGAAAAAAAGTACTTCCTTTCTTTTTCTAGTTTTTTTTTTCGCACAAAGGTCAACACAATCTGCGAGGTTAAGACGATAGGAAAACTGAAATATAGTAGCGAAATTCCTTTCAAAAACCTACAGTTCAAACATTCATTTCAACCTATAAGGGCTCTAGTGCAGTCAAATTACTTTTTGCCATCCTTTCAATACTTAAATACTTGTATAATTGAGCTTGAATAATCCACTGCATTCCACGAAAAGCGGCACGTTCAGTTTCCCAATCCAATTCTTCTTCTTTGTAGCATTTTTTAAAGCGAATTAGAATTCTAACACGGGTGAAGTCAAATCAATTCAATCAAGTCAAGCTGGCGAGATTTCTGATCACTGTTATAGTGAAGTTCTTAGATTTGGTAGTAGTGGTATGAATGGTTTACGATGAGCAAGTTTGAACATCACCTATTTTACAGGTGGGAAAAATTAAGGATGGATTCCCTCTCACTAGCGTGCTGGATGAATTCTGCTTTTCACTCCACAGTAACTTTGTAGGCCATCTGCGCCTATGTCTTGCTGTCGAGGCAGTCAAGCTCGGTAGGGTGTTTGTGACATGTCCTGCTCTCAAGGTCTCGTACTGCCTTCCTGGATATCTTTTTGCAAAAACATTGGAATCGAAGGAGCTCATTTACCTAATCGCGGGATAGTTCCCAGTACAGGGGCTAGGGGTAATTCCACTCGCAACAACACGGCTCTGAAGAAGGCGAGATCACCAAAGCCACAGCCATCGAACAAGGACAACGACGAAAAGTTATACCAACCTAACATCAGCTCAGCAAAAGCAGTTCGTAAAAACATAGATATAGTTTCCAGCATGTCACTGCTGCCTGGAATGAGTACGGAGAGGCTGCTAAAATCATAGCTATACTATGGGCAGCTAAAATCGGAGTGTGGTTTACGCTAGCAACAAACGCACGTTTGGGAAGCATTAAAAAAATCTAGACTTCCAAACAAAGAATATTAAAAGCAACCTTATAAGCTGTAAAAAAGTAAAACAAAGTTCTTATAAAAAGTCTCTTACAATCTAAAAAAATTATTCTTCTAAACATATGAGGGAACCGGCGAAGTTTGTCAACATGAGCTGGGAAATGAGCATTGTTGCTGTGAATTGCTAACAATATGTATTCGATAGGTTTTGTAACTTTTATGAGGTGCAAGTCAATTTTGGGACAAACAATCTTTGCCCTAAAGTGCTGAAGTCGAATAATGACGAAAACGTTGAGACATTCTGGAATTCTGGAGAAGTTGCGAAGGGATTATCATACCTTTCACGAAGCTAACGCTGGTAACTTCAAAGCAAACGAGAGTTTATGAGAACTTCTGAATAACTGTACAGATTCGCCTGAAAAGAGTAATTTCAGAGGGTGCCCGTATCCAACATTGCAATGAGGACCATTAATGGTAATTTAGAATACCAGGAGCTTTCGAGCGTGAGAGGTCTGAGCCAGTGAAGAATGCCTCATCGATCTCGGTGTTGCATCAATGATCAACGCTGAATCGTGTCATCACCTCTTTCGTTCAGGATTCACCTTTTCACATAAAGGAGAGATGGGCACAAAATTATGAAGCAAAATCGTATATCTGCTATATGTTGGTAAAATACAACTGATCTCTTTAACGGATTTTTGGAAAGTTACTATAACTGATTAATCGCTGAGATATGCCGCCTGCTCTTCCGATACTTTCACTGTGGTGTTAGTAACATGGAAAATTCAAAAGTCATACGGGAAGCTAATTACAAAAACACTTGAGCTCGAGTGCCAGCGTTGATATGCACTAGCACTGGTCAGCCAGCAACTTACTTCCAAGGTGGCAAAACTCTGCAAAAGAGAAAAAAGTTTATAAGAAAAAGTGAGTTGTTAAAAAAGAGCAAATGCAGGCTTTATCGAGATACCTAAAAAAAAACAGGGAGCAGATCATTCATAGCTTATTACTGCATCTTTAACAGCCGAATCCACCTGCCTCGAAACCTCAACGAGAGATATGCCATTCTTACAGCTCTGACATAATATATAATATGACATATAATAATATCTAAGTTGGTATGAAACGGCAGTAAATGCGTGCAACCTATCTACCATAGTGGTACCCAACAGAAAAAATGGGTGGGACATTGCGCGAGAGAGGTCCAGGAACTAACAATTTGAGAGCAAAAGAAGTTAATTAAAATGGACCATGAACTTATAGCTACGAAACTTATCTATGCAGTGCAAAAATACACGAAACACATGGACGCGATTTCATCAACTTGAAAAAGGCATTTGGTATAACGGAGAAACGGCGATGGTTGCTCTGGACAACCAAGCCTACCGTGTTCGTTCTAAAAGATCCCTTGTGAGCTATATAGCGCAGCTCATAGTCAAGAGTTGACCATTTCATAACAAGCTATTAGAGGATAAAAGGAATAAAGCTTTCAGCGCAGGTCAACCCCTGAGGCATGTGCCATGCATTTGACTTCATTAACCATCGTTGAAGGTGATCGAATGCATATCTGGCCCATCAAATAATTCGCAATGGCCTGCCGATCTATCGAGCCACTGCTGTTATCTTTCTAGACAGGTCTGGTACCAATTTGCCGACCCGGAAGAATGGAAGGCTTGGTGAGCCATGGGTGCAGGGTCGATTCCACTTGTGTGTTGTAGAGCGCCTCCGACCATTGCGCTGCGCTCACCATTGAACGGTGTTTATTTTCCGAAATTACTGTTCTAAAACTATAAATGTGTATTACGGCGTCTTTTCACGAATGTGTTTATGTTGGAAATAGAGTGCATTTATGTGAATAGGGGAGTTCTTCATTAACCTTAACTATATCGACAACATGGTTTTAAGGACATAACTAGAGCAAACACGCTCACAAAGGTTAGCCAATAACGGCAGTGATCAGCGATTTGAACTAAAAATGTGCGACTCTTTAGTTTGTGAAGAACGCCTGGTATGTGAAGGCACGAGCAGTAGTGTATACCATTCTGGCGTTATCCATTATTGAATGACGATCAGAATTTATGCGTACTTTTGATAAATAGCCTCATATGCAATGATCTGATGGGCATGCGACGTAGAAAACGTTCAGACACGTACAGCTCTTGAGAGCACAGCTATCAGCTACCTAATTCAGGGCGTTTTTCTGTTTAATGGTATTTCCCGTTCCACGATTACACTGTCGGCATGTAGGGCATATTAAGGCGATATCTAATTCCATGCATAGTTTTTTATTTATTGCGTATTCTTTTTCTTCACGGTAGAGTGCTTTGTGAAATAAAACCACAATGATTCTGAAATATGTGCAAAACTTGGACCCAAGGCCAGATTTGAGCCCGCGATTACCCTTTCCGGAAGCTTTTAATTTTATGCTCGCCACCTGCAGTCCACACGAACTTTCCAAATCATCCGCTGACGTGCTAAGGACTAAGCAAAAAATGCGAAAACAAGAAAAGCGAAGCAAGCAAGAAAAGCTTGACATTTGTGTTAAGTGTTATGCTCATAATTTTAATGATGACAGCGTAAAAAAGAGTAAATACTGGTTTCCTTTGAAAATACACGCTTTTTATTCCAATCAACAAAACTCAGCGAGCGCTAGCATATGTAGTAGCATTTCTGTTATATCCTTGTCGCACTTATTGTTTTATGTGATAGTTTAGTTAGACTGAGTAATGCATGAACAGAACATGGTGGAGGTTAAATGAGAGAAACTCATTCGCTTTTTGGGCTACCAGAAGTTTGCAGAGCAATAAACTCTTTCACGTACAACACCTTTTATTATCGAAACGAAAGGCTGTATACACCCTCCGATCAAGATCCTTTATAAACGAAGTCTCACAATCAGGCTAGTGATTTCCTTCTTGTTCATTTGAGGTTTCACAAGCCGTTTATGGCTTCTTATAGCTTCTCTTGCACGATTGCTGTTACGACGCACCCACTTGAATTCTGAAAGTTTGCCTTTCCTATTCTTCGTCTATCAGTAGACTAAATCTGGGTTCCATCCATATAACGTTGGAGAAGCTTAAATGGTGCTGACTTAGTTAAAGCATAAGGAAAAATTTTGCGATATTACACAATTTTTTAAAAGCCTCATGATGTGTTTATATTGTTGAGCTTCGACGAGGTTGATAGAGATAAATATTCGACAATCGTCTCGACGTCTTCTTCTTCGTTGGAGCAGGCGATCCTTGTCGGTGGTCCACAGTTGTTCCGCTTCTCGATGTGGAGTTTTCGTCTCGTATCGAACCGGGTCTTCCTCAGTTAGGCATCTCTCATGAGCCATACTCATCCAACGACGCAGTTTTATACAGTGCAGTTGTTGATATGGTTATCTGTTGATAATAATTTGTTTTTCAACGGTTTCATTTTTGTGCTGTTATTTCGACTTTATGCGATCTCAATTATCAGTAAAAATGTCATTTTTTCTATCGGATGTTTATAATACAGTCCTCTGGAAGAGCCTTAAAATAACACTTTAAACCTCTTTCTAACGCTGAAAGAAAGAGTTATTAGCGTTATTTTTAGGAAATAATCTTGTTTACTCGAATAAGCTATTATTCAAAAGGGTAAAGCAAGCGTAATAAGGTGAATGCGCAGACCTTCTCGACAGGTTTCGAAACTATTTAATGAGTTACTTTGTGTTGTCATCCAGCAAAAGAGCAAAATGGTGTTTGTTGAAGGAACCCTAACAACTTTTCTAACTTCTTAGCTTAAAGAGACGCTTTGAATTAGTGAATGATATTACCTTCGAATTCAGCGCAGAGAGTATCCATCGTTCCTCTTGCCAGGTGTTTTGCTGTAAATATGCAATTCAGTGAGAAGTTAAATTCATCATTTGGGACGCGGTTGCTTAATTAATGGTGGAAACTACCTGATATACGCTTCAGCCAGAAGATTTGTGGACATTCTCTCAAGCTATGATGAGAAGCTCAGGTTCTCGTCTTTTTCTTTTCTGTACGTTTATATTCTCAGTTCCGAGAACTTTTCTGATAGAAACTCCTGAATTTGCCTACGAGATTTTGATGGAAACACCAGCATTTGTCATCACTTTTAATTTACTGTTTCTTCTATTCCTACGTGCTGCTGATTCTGTCAAGCTTGATTTTTTGCCTTCCCAACAGACAAATACATGATACCGTCCGACCTGATTACTTCTCGTACATAAATAATAGAAGAGCGCTTGTGACGCAGTGGCTGGAGGCGCCGCTGCGACACACACGTGGAATCGATCGCCGCGCCCAAGGCCCACCAGGCCTTCCATCTCTCCGTGGTCGGTAAATTGGTACCAGACTTGTCTGAGAGGATAGCAGCACTGGCTCGATACATCAGTAGGCCACCGTGAGTCATTGTATAGGCCGGATATGCATTCCGTCACCTCCAACGATACTTAATGAAGTCGAATGCATGGCGCATCCCTCAGAACTTGATCAACGCCGAGAGTTTTTTTTATCTGTATTTATATATGGCTAAGCGAAGAGCTTTTTTAAACTTTATGTGCAGCATGGCAAATTTTAGCCTTCCTATCTAGGTGTTCTTTCATTTCAAAGTGATCTCCCCCTTTCTTCAACGCATTCCTCATCGCTTGCCTTACACGAGATCGAGCATATTGCACCCGAGATCATGCAATCCCCGTCTTTACCGTTAGCATAGATAACACAATTTTCTGGGCTGCACGAATGATCACAGAGGTGGTTACGGACTTCTCGCTAACTGACTACCACTTCTCATAGCACATCTCATTCTGTGCGACAAATGCTCGAGAATAGGTTCCGTGGCACAAGTTGCCTTCGATGCCTTCACTCCCTTCAGAAGTCTAGGAAGTATAAACGAACGCGCTTCTCGTTGTAGAGAAAACAGTAGATTTCAGCGCTTTTCACATCGATTAATCAAGGATACGCAAAGCGGCGATATGCTTTAAAAAAATGCAGGTAAAGCAGTCATTAGTTCCCGCAAGACAAAGTATATGTTCATACGGAATGCGAGAAACTCGTCCAGATTCTGGACTCCGGCTTAATGAGAATCTTAGTGGTTTTTCTCCAATGTGGATTTCATTTCATGGAAAGAAATAACATACAATTTGTAAATTCACGGTCTGTAAAAAATAGTGGACAGCTGAAAACAAAAGTAGTTACTTGTGTAATAATAATTCATGCATAACTTAGTCTTTAAATCAGGATTTATCTGGCAGCCGAGCTTAATTACAATCGTCTTTTCAGAGATATGGCATGAGTCGTTGAATTCCATGCATCTTCGATACTACTTTGGTTATCCTGAATCTGTAATTCACACTAAGCCGACAACACTTATTCTTGTGCAGTACATTTCCCTGTTTTAAGATCTTAGCCAACTAAGGTTTCTCTTTGGAAAACTGAGAAAGAGATCCAGAATGGCGGAGAAAGACAATCTAACATCTGCTGCTCAGTGATTCGCCATTCTTTGCGTTGTGCGCGTCATTCATTGAGGCTATTCCACACGCACGGAACATAAGATCAGAACGAAAGACATAATACTATTGAATAATGTAGACTTTTTTATTTACTGCCTACTAGAAGTTTTCACGGCAGGCTATTATTAATGAAAGAGCCACAATGATGTCGAGATATTTGCAATACTCCAGCCTGCTCTCAACTATAGCCTCAGCTTAACTGGATTCAATGACGATTTAGGCTTCTCAGATCAATCACGTTGACGCGTGATTGCTGATGTCAGTGATCAATAGAACTGGCTGAGAGACAGACGAAATGAAGGGCCCGCATGGTGCGGTGGCGAACGCGTTATCTTCCGGAAAGGCTTAAAACGCGTTTGTTCCCCAAAGCGGTCACAAGCGGGCCAGAGTTTTGCAAATATCTCAGTGTAGATACAAGCGTTTCTTGCGAAAACCGTTTAGCGTAAGTGTGAGAAACTATGTTGTAAGTGTGAAGCCGAAATTCTTATTGAGGGTTGTTTAAACAAAACATTGTTGTCGCAAAATTATCTGTTGAAATCTCACATTTTCCGACTATTCTGAAAGTTCATGGCTACAACACTAAAACAGATCCCTTAACGGTGCAATACATTGATAAGCATGTGAAACCGCTAAAACAGCTTGGCCGTTAGCAATCAAGTGAGCGTTCAAGACAGTGCATCGAAATAGTACCCAGGATCGACTTTCTATTAACCTCGGCATTGAATTATGAATTCGTCGTTTTCTGTCTTAGCAATCGCGAGGTTGTTAAACAGCATACGTTTAGTTCCAGATTTTCATCTTTCTGTTTGTGCCGTTGAAGTGTTTGACCTAGTAGGTTGCGTATTGGGGTTCCCGTCCAGGCTCTGAAACAGGCGATTCTGCCGAAACGTCAGCTACGATGGTGTTGTATGTGTGTTATTGTGTGGAAGTAAACGTATACTGTTTAACAACCTCGCGATTGATGAGAGAGAAAACGACGAGTACATCGAAACTCACTTTGAGCGATTCTTGCTATTTTACTTATTCGGATATGGATTACTTCATTATAAACCTAACATGAGGTTGCTGATAAGTTTGATCCTATCGACTTTTCTTCAACTTATCAATGATAGAAAACAGGTTGACTAGTCTTGCCGAAGTTAAAAAAAAGTCGATTTCGAAATATTCTTACTCAGGCAATTGAACGGCATGCCTTCTCGGGTTGCCACTTAACTTAGTTTTCGTTCTTTTCGTTGCTTGTGACTATCATCCATGGGAGCGGTCTTATCAGAGCATGGATGATGTCCATCTGCAGCTAAGAGCTCATATAAAGCAACAGCACATATGATGATCTTCTCGGTGGTCCTCTCTGGCGCGTTCTCGATTCACCAGCTCAAACATTGTTCTTATTTTAACAATATTGGCGCTTTTTTGGCAATTTTTTATTACGAAGCTTCCGTTATCGAGGAAAACGGCACCGCACTGCAGCACAGGTGGCAAAGCAACCCTCTTTGTTTTGACATAAGCGCTCGAGCAATGAGCTTCGGGGAAGATTTGTCAGGTATGAAGAAGACCACCTTCTGCCCTTCTAGTTTTTCTACTTTACCATAAAACATTGAAGATAAAGGACAGAAGGATAAAGCGCTCGCCGTTGATCAGTCCTTGAGAAATGCGCCATGCATTCTAGTTCATCAAGCATCGTTTGAAGGTAATTGGATGAATATCTGGCATTTATAATGGTTGCCTCGCAGTGGCCTACCGATGCATGGAGCTAGCACTACTAACCTCCCAGTACCAACTTGCCCATCCTGAAGGGATGAAAGGCTTGGTGGACCATTGGCTAGAAGATCGATTCCACGTGCGTATTGCAGGACACCGCCGACCACTGCGCCACATACGATACATTGCAGATATAAAAATTTATTTGCTTGTAAAATTCTTACACAGGAATAAAGCAGTTTTCAATAGAGGCAATACATAGACAGAACCGACATTGTACTTTTAATTTGTTCGAACGCTTTGGAATGTCGAGGTGATTAAACCTCTCTTCAAAATGGAAAACACTTGGAAATTGGAATAAAACGCTTAAAAATGACACACAGGGAGAGATATTTGAAAAGATTGCAGAATCTTGTCATTGATAATTGCGGAAGTAACTTATGTGAATAAATTCTGTGAAAGAATGTCTTCATAGTCTAAATATTGGAGGAGTTAAAAAATGGTGCAGGGGAAGAATGTTTAAACAAAACAAGTAAACAATCTCAGTGAGCGTCATGATGGTGTGACATTCATCGCTGCTTGAATCTGGGCAAGATCCTCCAACTTTCCTGATTTTTTTAAAACAAAAATCAATTTGTGTCAGGAAATATGCCAAGGGATTGTTGAAAAAGAGAGAGAGTACTTCAGCCCTACTTATTTTTCCATACGCGTTGTTTGTGATCGAGTCGATTTAGCAGCAGGTTCGTGTAATCTTCCACACGGTTAATGTTTCGGCGCTTCCTTAGAACCCCCTTGATCTGGTCGTGGAGTAAATAAATGATTACTATTACCAAGATTTATTGAAAATCGCTTTCGAAGATGCTATTTGCCACGATAAGTGGCAGCAAATGTGCTGAGTGGCACAGGACGCATGCCGGGCTAATACAGTTCATACTAGGGACGGGAATTGATCGACACTTGTCCTGTATGAAAGAGCACCGCTGATTGAAGCTAACCATTCGACTGGTAATCCTACTGGATTCGACTCAATGCGGCAGCTATCACCTGCGTACTATCCACTCGTATTACCGCGGATCTGAAGAAGGCAAAGGCGGCGAAACGCTTGCTGAGTAGATGTTTTCATACCAACCTCGTGTCAACTCAGTTGTGTAGAATATTGTCGCTGTATAATTTAATTGCGCCACCAGAATGTAAAAAGTGCTTGTAGTACGATCAAAAAGCATCTTCGAAGAATTTCTTGAAATATATCAAACGTTAGAATTGGGTTTTGCGTAAGCGTGTGGCAAAAAACGCTTGAAAGTGTATATAACCGGTGAATGTTTTACAGGTCACAGTTGCGGTATTGGGAACCATTCGCTTCGTATGTTTAACACATGTTTATGACGCATAAAAGACAGAGCGGATCCGCCCCAAGAGGAGTACAAATGAGTTCGACATCGCCTTTCATCTACTATTTGAACTTTTTTTCTATGACTACGGAGGCTTCTAATGCTTCTTTTCATGCTTTTACAGGATAACTCCTTTTGCATCTACTCCTACATCGACAGCAGAGACTACATTGCTTTTAAGTCTGTGATTCACTGTTTTCTTGATGAGCAAACAGGGTATTGTTACTTTTCTCTTTACCCACACAAAAGCTGATATCTTGGCGGAATTTGCCTTCTTCAGAGCACTGAAAGCTCAAGATGAATGAATCTAGCCAGCGAAACTGACATCATACAGGGGTGACGAACCACCGAATATAACCTTTCAGAGCAGAGATTTGGAGAGCCATGCCTAATATGACATCCGTATCCCTACCGCAGACACCTGCGGTCCGGGGCTTTGCAAATATCTCAGCTCATGAATTGGTGCAAACCGAACACAACTTCAAACCAATTGGTGTGCCTCGAGGTTAACCGAAACCTTAGCTAACCAGTAAAGTTGAAATCTGGCTGTGATCGAGATTTTGTTTTTTGAACTTGGCGGTCCTCCATCTTTTCGCGAGTAATGAAACCTTGCACGAAGAAGACGATGGTCTGATCCTGTGTAGAGTTTTAGTTAGATCTATCAACGCTGTTTTAAAGTGCTCAGTTGTATTTCAGTCACTGCTACCGAATTCTCTAGACAGGCGCTTTTTAAGCGGCGTTCAATAGCTGAGGTTATTTCGTTGGAAATGAAGAGCAGGATAAACAGGACCTTATCCTTACGAGAATAGCCGTTTCAAGCGTAGTATTTCCTCTACACCTATCTCGAAGATCCACAGTTTCGTAGCCACTGAAAATGGCTATTTGCTGATCCAGTTTTAGAGATTATTCCTTCTATTCTCTTCTTTTGCACACATTCGCGGCTGTTCGAAACACACTTCCCAAAAAGACCCTTTTAAATGTGAAGAGTGAGAGGGAGGTGATAAACCAACGTGTTCTTTCTATTTGGCTTTCAGTGACAGTTTGTGATGTGAAGGCTTTCGAATAGCTTAATTTGAACAGTCGAAAAGGTAAGCCACTTTTTTTAGGCTTGTTTCCGTTTGACGTAATGTACCGTATTTAAGTTGCTGAGTTACATGAGGTAGATATACAGATGAATTCGGCTAACATTTCGACGCCTTCCTCTTCATCAGAGCTTATGATCCGAAAAATTGTAATGTATTGTGACTGTTCAATCAACAACTTTAGACATTGTTCATTTCATCATCTGTGAAGCAGATGGTAAAGCGATGATCCATATTTCCATAGTAGAGTATAGACCGAAGTTCGATTACTGACACTTTCACCTTAGACATAAATGCGATGCCAAGGCTTCGTGACAGCCACTGTCCACTTCATTTGTGCGAAATAGTCCTCAGACCGCCTAAAGATTGAGTACACTTCAAGCACCATTTTGAGAGAGTCATTAGCCACTAAGCGGAGACGCCACGCATGTTTTCTGGTTCGTCGTCATGCATAAGGAGTTCCAGGATGGCTTGCACAGCGGGGTCATTCGAAAGGCCAGTACAAAAAGGCGGTAACGGCGAAAGACTTCATTATGCATGCGCTGATAAGACGAGCCTTACGTAGACGATCCAGGAACACTTGGGTGCTCTCAATGTGGGATGGAATGTGTTTCAACAGCCAGATACGTATTGGGGTTAAAAACCACGTTTTTCTCTCCAATGGCCGGTTTGGATGGCTGATGATGGGTTTAGACTAGCTTTAAATAACCTTAAAGAATTATAGATTTGTAGACAAAAGGTTATCAGTGGACCCTAATTTAAGACTTCGAAACCGACTTTCCTTGAACCTCGGTGTGCTTAATCAATACGTATTCTTTGTTTGATGAGCTTACACGAGGTTGATAAAAACATTTATTACCGGCTAACGTTTCGACGTCTTCGTCTTCATCAGAGCCGATGATCCGAGTCGATGGTCCACGCTTCTTGTTCGTCTCGATGCGGCGGCTTCGCCTTCGTGTCGAGTCAGGTCTTCTTCAGCGTTCCATCTCCTCGAATGAGGCACACTCATTCAGTGATGCCCTTTTATACACGATG
>MQTX01000050.1:711312-784767 GCA_009735665.1 Angiostrongylus cantonensis
CTTGCGGACTTTGATAAAGCGTGTGGAAAGATTGGTCTTCGACTAAATTTCAAGAAAACGATGTTTATGAAGAACGGATTGGTTTTGTTTGCCCCATTCGCGCTCAACGTAACGAATATCTCCGAATGCTCCAGTTATGTCTATCTAGGTCGGGAAATCAATATGATGAACAACGTAGCTCCAGAGCTGGGTAGAAGGAAACGAGCGGCTTGGGGAGGTTTAAAGAGCACCGAGGATGTAGTGAAGAGGACGAAGAACACCTGACCCCGTGCCCACTTTTTCGAGTCAACGGTTCTTCCTGCCCTAACGTATGCGTCAGAAACCTGGTCGCTACGTAAGCAGGATGAAAGATCACTCAACTTTATCGAACGCGCAGTCGAAAGGACGATGCTAGGAGTATCCCACTTCACACAAGTAAGGGATGGGATCCGAAGCCCCGACCTATGTCAGCGATCGATAATCAAAGATGTGGTTCTATACGCCAAACAGTCGAAGATAAGGTGGGCCGGACACGTAATGCGTATGAATGATAACCGATGGACAAGGGCTGTTAGTGACTGGATTCCTCGGGATGTCAAACGTACTGCAGGAAGACCACCGACCCGATGGTCAGAGTTCTTCACGAAAGGCCTAGAAGAAAGATATGATGCTCGACGAGTCCCTGAAGCGAGGAGAACCCACTGAGCTACTCTTGCACGCGACAGGGAAAAATGGAGGATTTACTGGCGCCCACTCGAGTCACTCGGCGATCAACGGGACTACAGGTGATACAGGCTATACAGGTGAAATTTTTCTACAGCTCACGAAGAATCTTTATGTACTGAGTAGGGACTCCTTGACTACCAAGGGCTTCCATGACTGCTTCTATCTCAATTGAATCAAAGGCCTTCTCTAAGTCGATGAAAATGAGACAGAGCGGTCTTTTGTACTCTCGCGATACTGTAATGAGCCTTGAATTGGTGTGAATGTGGTCCATCGTACTAAATCCTTTTCGAAACCCAGATTACTCGCATGTTTGTCCTTCGTCCAGTGTTCTGTCAATCCTGTTTATGATGACTCCAATGAAAAGTTTGTACACGACGGACATCAAGCAGATTGGGCGATAGTTGCCTATATCGTGTAGGTCGCCTTTCTTTAACAACAACGCTTTCTTGCTGGTCTTGCACGGAGTAGGGAACTTGCATTCAGACAGGTGGCGTGTGAAGTGCCGAGCCAGTGTGCTTGCAAGAACTGGCGAAGGTTCTTCAGATCTTCTGATCTTATCCTGTCCTGACCTGGTGCTGTTCGATTTTTTATCGACGAAACGGCATTTCGGATTTGGGAAGGGAGAATTGGGTGTACAACCTATCCATCCTCTTTTATTTCATATGACGGGCGGTGGACGTGGCTATCGATGAGATCTGAGTAGTAACCGTGGATGATTTTCTCCATTGCCTTTCTGGACGCTGTTATTGTTCCGTCTGGGCGTTTGAGTGCAGTAATCTTGGTCCTGTAATTGGCGAAGTTTCGGCGGGCTTTGCGAATGCTTTTCCCAGCGTCCGCACCTTCGACCATCACTGCTGCTCTTCTTTTTTTGAGATCTTCTTTTATCGCCTGTCTGCATTGTTTCGCAAGTTGGGACGTTAGTTGTTAGTTTCTTAGTTTAGTTTAGGAACGTTAGTTTCCCTATACCTTGCGCGATTCTGCGATTCCACGCTGGCGTATCAGCTCTAGAGTTTCTGGAGACAGACTTACCCTGGTGACTTTCGAACTCTCAGCCATTCTAGCGCTAACGTGAGGATGTTCAATGAGCCGATCGTATTCCTCGTCCACATGTTGTCCACAACGGCGTCTTCCCAACTGCGGATTAATGAGTTGGATAAGTCCCAGTTTGTGGTGGTTCTGGAACTTCGGTTTTTGAATTTAGCGCCTTTTTTCCTTTTCGCGAAGAATAAAATCTTGAACGAAAGATACGGTGGTCTGATCCCGTGTAAAATTTTGGGACAACAGCGACATCGGGTAGGCAAAACTTCCTATTTAGTATGATGTGGCCTATTTCGTTTTGGTACTATCCATTGGGAGATTCCCACTTCCATCGTTGACGGTGAGGCTTCTGGAATTGCAAGTTACCATGGATGGTTTTGGTCGCCATGATAAACTCAGAGAGCCACTCACCCTGTTCGTTCCATTCTATTCCGTGGGTCCCAATGTGACGTTCCTCAGGCGATCTTCTTCGTCCAATCTTGGCATTGAAATTTCCAATGATGACCTTGAAAAATGTGTGGTCTTCTCTGTTGAACTTTTCCAAGTCCATGTAGAACGCTTCGACTTCTTCGTCGTCATAGTTTGATGTTGGCGTGTAAACGGCGAAGATTGTCAAAGCCGGTAATGATCCACATATTTTTAATCATAAACGTCCGATTCGGGCTATAAGCTGTTCCAATAAATCGATGTTCATGGACAAACTCGTGTTGACGAGAACGCCGACACCGCCTAGGCCTCTACTGTCGCATGTTTCGAGGAACAGTTTTCCAGTGTTATAGACGGCTTTGAATGAATGGCGTCGTCTCGTCTCGGCCAGGCCGTTGACCTCACACCTTATCATTCCTGCTTGCATGATCAAGTCTTCTATTGAGAACTCGAATGCAGGTGTACGTGCACTGTAGGTACAGATTGTCACCATAGTTCTTGATCCAGGCAGCTTCCATTGCCCCTGAAATTTTAGCAACCTCTCCGTACTCGTCCTACCCAACGCTGGGAAATTGGGGCTCTTTCGGAGGCAGGAAAATGAAGCTCGTTTTTTTTTACTGTATTTAGCATATTTGATACCCACGTATAACTTGCTGTGCTCTGAACGTGGGGGCTGCTTATACTCACGGGTAGCTTGCCAGGCTCTCCCAGAGTGGACATGAATCTTATTTGTTGGAGGCGACTCCTAACCGCCTTCCATATACTTCCCTGTCACTTGATTGCAGGCTTTTGGCCGAATTGACTCGTAGAATACAATCCGCATAAAGCGAGAACGCACCCACACACGCATGTATGAATACGCCTAGTAAATACAGAAAGTATGTGCCAAATCGGCGCAGCAGAAACAGGTAGTCCATACCCCTGATCCACCTGTGTCTCGGTA
This sequence comes from Angiostrongylus cantonensis, assembly GCA_009735665.1. NCBI lineage: Eukaryota > Metazoa > Nematoda > Chromadorea > Rhabditida > Metastrongylidae > Angiostrongylus > Angiostrongylus cantonensis. The sequence continues at coordinate 714,425 of MQTX01000050.1, forward strand.
CAGCAAAGGTCGCTTTTGGTGTGCCGCTAACCCCCTATCTGCCACCTGGTGATGCGCCACGTAGCCTCGCAACAAGCCAGCTCGAGATCCACACGCGCCCTCTGCAGCAATATATAATAATATAATACGATAGTATGTAATACTAATTGCTTCATCTTGCAATGAACTTTTTTGCTCTGTTTTACTGTAGGTGTTTCGCTGAGGTAGTCCACTTTCTAATTTAGCGTCACCATGTTTTAGTAATCCGGGTGCACTATATGGCATCATAAAAACGTTTCCTGTTATATTTAGCAGTAAGAAAATTGTAGAGGTTTGTGGTAAGATGAATCAGGATTCCATAAGAAATTGTAGGGTTATTATTGACTCAGGATCGGAGTCGTCATACTCTGTAACAACTTAGGCTCCGTGTGGCTAAATGGTATAAAGAAGATGGGGTGATTAGATCATAGTTTGTTAAGACTTTTGCGGCTCGACAAGTAAGAGTAAGGGTTCGGTTCCACGTGTGTACCGCAGTGGCGCTTTCAACCACTGCGCCACACGCCCCTTGATATAGCTATTGATTAAAAAGAAACGTCGCACCGTGACTTCTCATAAAGGGCAATAAATTGATCACCACGCATTCCTCCAATGTTTGAAAAGCACCTATCGTGTTTGAGCACATTAACTTATCCGTAGCTATAATAAGTAGGATTCATTTATGTTTTGTGCTCACAACGAACCATTTTTGTTTTCTACAAAGTCGATACAGGTGTTGTCACTCCACACCTCTGCTCCCATCTTGAACAGGTTTTGCACGGTATGATCTGAAATTTTTCTATAAAATGACCATATGAGACGTAAGGAAAATGAAACCCACCGAAACCTTTGTGGTTGGAAAATAAATGCTGTGTTGACAATCATTCATCGGTTGATCAGAAGCACAGCAATTATCGGAAGTGTAAACTATTTTTTAACTCCACTTTTTTAAATCCCATTTTTCCTTCTTTTTTCCATTTTATTTCATAGCCGTTTTAATTACTTTACTTGCTCTGATGTTTTGATGGCCCGTCCTCACTGATTATGCGGACCCCAGCATAATCTCTATTTTTTGGAGTTTTGCTGCCTAACGCTTTGTGGTTCCCTGGAGCCTTGAGCTCAGCCTGGCCAAAGTCTACCCCAGGTTTTCACCGGCATAGGCTGTCGCATCCCATTCGGCGAGAGTTGTTACCATGCGACTAGTTTGATAGCAAAACGGTGACGACTCATGGTATTGGTTTACTCCTAGATAGGCTTCCTGATGGAAACGTTCCTATTACACTTTATACTTCGTTCTTCTATTATTCTAAGCTGTTAGCCACAAGACGTCCAACGTACATGACACCTTTTCTGTGAAACTGCTTGATAAAAAGTTGCCAAGAGCGGTTGTTGCTCTAAAGTGATTGAGGGCAACTTTGCTGGTTCATTCACCCAAATACGGTTTCTACAAGACTAACTTATGGAATTAGAGATGAACAATCCTTTTCAAACTAACCTATTGCGTTGAACGTATAGAAAACGCCATCTTTCCATAATGAGTTTCTACTGATGTTGTCCTCCAACACCTGCCTCTTTTCTCGACGTATGCTTACTGCTGGTTTTTTAAACCAAGACAGACTGTGATGCTTTAAAATTGTGCCACATCTAAGCCATCTTTAATATTGTAAATTATCCCTTCAGTACAGTTTCACATTGGTATTTCACCTGTATCACCTGTAGTTCCGTCGATCGTCAAGTGACTCGAGAAACTTTATTAATAGAAATAAAAACCATTAAGATTCATACATTTTTGCCAATGAGAACATATTTTTTGGATCAATTAACCTGAGCTTCGGTTGATGGATAGAGCCGGTGAAGATTGTTTCAGATAGCTGATGATGTCTAGAGCATGTTCCTCATGCTTGAAAACGTATTATTCGGTAGGCGATAGGCCGATTCACATGCGCGTAAAAACAGAATTCGTGACCTCACAGAAAGCTCACGTGCTGCGTACTAGTGTGCTGGGAAGGCCTACGAAGACGAGGGCGAACTTCCGAGTTCGTTAGTTATTTGGCTTCCTGGGCACAACCGGCTCATCCTGCCCTCCATTTTCTGTTTAGTTCTCCCTCCAAGACGTTTTTAATTCTCAAGGTGGAGCTACGAATTTACCTCTATGATCACAGAGCTATCCAACAATCTAATTTGTTCACCTTCGTACCGTAGGGTTTTCACAAACTGGGTTTTCTTCCGTCATTTGCGCACGAGTATCGTTTTCCCTGTTGCCTTGAGTTCATTGCTTATTTTATTTGCTTCATAGACATTTCAAAAAAAAATGTCGATATCGTCATCGAAACAAATATTTTGCTGAAATTTTCTACCAAAGCGTGATTCATTGCAATACGGTATTAAAAGGCATTGCCATATTATAGAAATATTGTTGAACCCCATCCCATATGGAGGAGAGATTCGAGATACATTTTTATGCTGCAGCTACTACCGCACTGTGTTACAGTTCTTGTATAGGACAGTTCCAATTTTGCGTTAGAACTCGAACGCTTTTTGGTGTGAATAAAGTTTAGAACAAACGACAGATGGCCATGCTGGAGGATCTCTATGATCCTGAAACGATTTCATCACTGCAGCAGAATCCTTGTTCGAATCCCGCCTATTCAGCTAGCTGTGCTTCACCGAAATCCTTGATGTGGGCGATTAGATAGTCTTCATGAAGAGGATCTAAAGCAGACTTCACTGCAAACCAGACAAAAGTTGTAAAAATTTAATGGGTCTAGAGCTTTCTTCCTTTTCAAGAAAGGATCCCTGTTAAGAAGCATATATATTTTGTTAGCCCCACATCGAAAGAAGGCAACTGTAATATTATTTGGTCTCGGAACTGTCTTCTTGTTCGTCATGCTTTCTAAGAAGCACCGTACTATAATATTAGCTTTTTTTGAACGAAAAATTCTAAGCCTAAACAAAGAAGAGCAGCAGCCACCTTGAAATATTGCAATGGCCGAACTATTTCTTCCCCAAATGGTTTGGAACTCTTAGCTATTCTACTTTGATGTGTGCTTTCCTACCATTTCCATAGAATGTCATGAGTGTTATATTTTAACTAGCCATTATAAAAACAAGTTTGCATCAGATCCGTGCGTGAAAGCTGCAGTAGAGATCCAGCCTTTCTGAGATAAGTAGGCTACATTTGAACCATTTTCATTTTGTGAAAAGTCTCACTGAGTGCGCAACGAAGTGCTGAATATGAGTCGTTCCGTATCTCGTGAAATACCTCACTGTTTCTTCTCCTCTGGTAATTTAAAAGCTGACAGCGGTAACTATCGAAGCAGAAAGTTCTCCGATGAAACAATGGCCTCTGATCCGTCGCCACTCTCCTTAGGATTGAGCTACCTCAGCAACAATATATTTGCACTTAGGCATATATAAATACAGATAAAAAAAGCTCCCGGCGTTGATCAATCCTTGAGGGATGCGCCATGCATTTGACTTCATTAAGCATCGTTTGGATGTGAATGAATGCACATCTGGCCTTTACAATGACCCACGGTGGCCTACCGATGTATCGAGCCGGTGGTGGTATCCTTCCACACAAGTCTGGTACCTATTCACCGACGTCGAAGAGATGGAAGGCTTGGTGGGCTATGAGCACGAGAATCGATTCCACGTGTGTGTTGCTGGGCGCCTCCGACCACTGCGCTACACCCGCCTTATGTGTACAGATTTATGTATATATCTTATGCCTACTATAGAGCCTTACGGAAATTTATTTCTAAAGCGTGAAATCATCCGTAGATTTGGGACATACATAATACAACGTATGCAGCGATCAATCACCTCCTTATACATTAATATGCATATTTGGTGTTAACGAAAACGAGTCTGTTTTGCTTTTAATTTACCAGAAATTTGTCATTAAAGGGGAATAATTTAGCTTTTAACGTTTATTGGAACTTAGATCAATGTCCACTGCCTAGTCAATGTACCGATACGTGAAGATTATTAGCATTATTAAGAACCTGTTAAATAGGATCACAGGCAAGCGGCTAGAGTTGGAAACAATAGGAGCTTTTCACAAGACCGACTTTCTGTTAACCTTGGCATTGATTGGTAATTCGATGTTTTTCTTCAATAAGCAAACACGAGGTTGTAATTATAGAATTTATTAGGAGAGAATAGCTGACGTTTTGGCGGTTTCGCCTTCTTCAGAGCCTGGAATGGTCAAATTCCGATGCGATCTACTCAGCCAAACATTTTCATAACCCTAGCAGATAAAACTTAATAAATAAATTTGTATTCGCATAAGAAACAGCTTTATTTAAACACCTACCGTTTATTTCTAGTAAAGTTAGTTGGTGGGTGGCAGCCACACAGAGTACTACATGGGCGAGGACTGTGCCTGTGTCAGGTCATTGGATTAGCCTGAGGCATGGTGCCAGGTCACGCGCGATGACAAGATACTCCTCCTTGCGGTTCATTTTTGGATATTTGGAATTGGTCCAAAACGTTACAAGAGTTTTACGCGCTGATGTTTTCGATTCGTGCGATGGTGACTCCTACTTCAAAATCTTCTCCGTTATGTTCCTGCATCCTATGCGCGCCTAGTAGTGTTTGGTTTTAATTTAGATTTACCGACTAGGTGTTCTCTTATGCGGACGTAGAGCGGTTTACCCAACGTATTCGTCGTAGGGGCTTTTGTTCCATTCACCGAACAAAAGCTGAAAGAAAAACATACAGCGTTGAGCTAAGAGCTGTGCAATTTTCGTGCACTAGCTCTTACCGGCTGCTTGTTAGCTTTCGATCATCTGGACCTTTGATCTCTAGTCCTCCTACTCGACACCCACTCATTTCATAACCTTCAGTGATTGATAGTACTTCCACCTACATTTTCTTTTCCTCTGGCGCCCTAGTGTATTAATATGGTAGCCGTAACCATGATAATGATCCAAATAGTCTTACCCAAATCTTGTGCTTACAAAAATCGAACTGATCTCTAAGATCGGAGTCAATATCCAAACTACAATCCACGATTTGTTTTTCACTTGACGCTACGAGGTGTAGTCCAATCTTGGCAACTAAAACGAAAGGAATTTAGTATTTGTCCGACTTCTGCTCGTCCGTGACCAATGTTCTTACTCGCTGATCACACACATCGCCACTATATCCACTCGGGCAAATGTATATGGAACAGTTTCAAGGACGAGGGAATCTTTCATTCGTACATCTTTTAATAACTCAAAAGACCGACTTTCCATAAACCTCGGTATGCATAGTTAATATATTTATTTATGATCTTATGGGGCATGCGGCAGCGTTTCCAGGGTTCCCAGGCCTTTCCATCGCTTTCATGTCTAAGGTGGAAGCATCAATTCTCCATCACCGACCCTTACTCTACTGTCGATACATAGACGAGTGCTTCATCGTCTGTTCCACTCAACAACAGATGGATGAGTGATTTGAACTGTTAAACCGACAGTCAGAGTATATAAAAGTTACACGAGAAAAACCGACCGAGAACTGTCTTCCATTCTTAAGCATCCAAATAAAGCCCTCAGAAAGTGGCTATATAACAGAATGGTATCGCAAGCCAAGTAGTAAGAACATACTAGTTTACTACCTTTCCTCTCACCCTTCAAACATGAAAAATGCACTTATCAAAAATGTGTACTGTACGGCTAAAAATGTGTGCACAGGAGAAGAGGAAAGGAAGGAATCGCAAAACCTGACACGAAAAATAGCCATTTCCAATGGCTACGGAGTAGAAGCCACTCGGGTTAGACAAAAGCGTAGGGTGGTTTGCCAAAATAATGTTTCGAACGTAAGTAAGATTCCCTTCAAACTACCCTTCATATCAAATGAAGTAAGCTACGACATTGAGAAATGCTTAAGAAAAAGTGGTCTTGAAAATTATATAACGATTATTGACATTCCACGCAGTACCCTACCGTACGCCGTCAGTAAGTACGCAACCATCACTAGGATCGTTTGCGCAGCTCAGAAGACTGTATAATCTGTGCTAATGGTAGAGACGGTGGTTGCATGAGCTCGGGTACAGTTTATCTGATATCATGTAACGCGTGCGGTAAGGAATATATTGAGGAAACGGGTAGACCACTTTGTGTCCGCATAAAAAAACACCTAGATGGGAAAGTTAAAATACGTCAAAACACTCCTCTAGGTACGCATAGGGCACAGAAGCACAACGACGACGATTTTGAAGTGACTGTGCGGATCCTAGCGCAGGAATCTAGAACATCAACGCGCAAAACTCTTGACGCGTTTTGGTAAATTTCAAAAATCCGAAGATAATCCGGAAAGAAGAATGCCTCACTATCACACGTCACCGAGCGCCCTATTTCAAAATGATATTTTCACCCGGGGTTGTGTCTTGCTCGTGACCCCATATGAATAGCATGTGGGTCAGTCCCACTCGTAACACCACGGTAAGTAGCCTTTTTGTTCAATATGGTGTAAACCTACATTTGACCGTAACACCTAAGCCAACCATCTATTTAAGCGTTTGACCTTCATTAATACTTTAGCCTTTTTCCACCGAAAAATTTGAAGCATTCTGATATAAAATACGTCCAGGCTCAGAGGAAGGCGAAGTCGCCGAAACGTCAGCTATCGACCAACAACAACAACAACGACAACGAAGACATATACCAACCTCGCACTAGCTAAAGAAGATCAATTTATCACCTGTATCACATGCAGTCCCGTTGATCGTCGATTGACTCGAGTGGGCGCCAGTAAATCCTCCATTTTTCCCTATCGCGTGCAAGAGTAGCTCAGTGGGTTCTCCTCGCTTTAGGAACTCGTCGAGCATCATATCGTTCTTCTAGGCTTTTCGTGAGGAACTCCGACCATCAGGTCGGTGGTCTTCCTGCAATACGTTTGACATCCCGAGGAATCCAGTCACTAATAGCCCTTGTCCATCGGTTATCATTCATACGCATAACGTGGCCGCCCCCCTTATCTTCGACTGTTTGGCATATAGAACGGCATCTTTGATTTTCGATCGCTGACGTAGATCGGAGCTTCGGATCCCATCAATTACTTGTGTGAAACGGGATACTCCTAGCATCGTCCTTTCGACAGCGCGCTCGATAACGCTGAGTGATCTTTCATCCTGCTTACGTACCGACCAGGTTTCTGACGCATACGTTAGGGCACCTTATCCTGTCCGAACCTGTTGCTGTTCGATTTTTCACCGACTAAATGACATGTCGAATTTCGGAAGGGAGAACCGGTGGAACAGCATATCCATCCTCTTTTATTTCATAAGATGGGAGATGGACGTGGCTATCGAAGAGATCTAAGTAGTAATCGTGGATGATTTTCTCCATTGCCTTTCTGGACGCTGTTATTGTTCCGTCTGGGCGTCGGAGTGCAATCATCTTGGTCTTGTAATTGGCGAAGCTTCGTCGGGCTTTGCGAATGCTTTTCCCAGCCTCTGAAGCTTCGACCATTACTGCTGCTCTTCTCTCTTTAAGATCTTATTTTATCGCCTGTCTGCATTGTTTCGCAAGCTCGGACGTTAGTTCGCGGTTGCCTGCAGCTCGTGCGAGCCCACGCTGGCGTATTAGCTCGAGAGTTTCTGGAGACAGACGTCTTGGTGACCTTCGAACTCTCAGCTTTCATGGCGCTATCGTGAAGATGTTGAATGAGCCGATCGTATTCCTGTTCGATGTTGTCGACAACGACATCTTTTCAACAGCCGATTAATGAGTTGAATAAGTCACAGTTTGTGGTGGTTCTGATGGTCTGATCCCGTGGAAAATTTTGGGACAACAGCGACATCGGTTAGGCAAAACTTCCTATTTATTATGATGTGGTCTATTTCGTTTTGGTACTCTCCATTGGAAGATTCCCACGTCCATCGTTGACGGTGAGGCTTCTGGAATCAGTAGAACTGGATTCAGTAGAACTACTCTTGTTAAACAAAGCTGGTTTTCTGCGGCAGACGACAATTTCTTTAGCAGTGGAGTGTTCAAACAATTCAGTGCTTCATAGATATACGGAAGAAACTTTTACCTGTTGCAAAAGCACATATGTAATTTTTACACAGTGTGCTTATGGTTTGGTTAAGTAAATCAAGTTTGAGATAATATGAAACCCAGCATCAAAAGATACTTGCCTCGGACTCACATCGTGGGGAAGATCTAGATACCCCTTGCAAGTTTGAGTCAGAACTCTAAAGATGAGCAAAATGCTCAATCAGCAATAGGCGAGCCTCATTACTCCGCCCACTTGATGCTCCTCCCATGATCGACGTCATGACATGAGGGTGGGAGGCTACAAAATCACGGGTAACACCGTACGCCATTTTAACCGGGTCTGAAAAACACACTGCACTCCAAGAAAATTGCTCCGTACTATGGCAGGTATTACCAAAACAGTACAAGAATACTTCCAAGGAGCCGATTCTCATACCTTTCATGGAGCTGTAGATCGCATCATGTTCCATGTGATCGCCCTACAAGAAACCTAAAGCGAGAAAGCCGACATAAGCCAACTAAAGAACGATTCCCTGTTCATCTGCACAGAAGAGCTTCTGCCATGAAATGTAGGTGGCGAAGGCTTTGTCGTCCACCCGTCCATTTTCCACTTTATCGAGTCGTACGAGACCTTTTCTTAATGCATGGTCGTCCTCCGTCTACGACTAACGTGTCATAGAAGCGTCACTATCATCAGTTGACACTCAGTTACCGATGTAGCTAATGAGTACGAATTAGATGCGTTTTACTCTCAGTTACGAGGTGTTACAATCGTAATGTCTGTCACAAATTTTTTGTCAGAGGCTTCACCTGCGAAACAGAAAAGCCAACAAGAGTCAATGCTGGGTCGTAAATTTTGGGTAGAAGAAGAGTAAGGCTTGATCCCATTATGCAGCTTGTTATGAACAGCTAGTAATAAGTCTAAGTTGCAGAAGAACCCTGCAGGAAGATACACCTCGGCACAGGCGACAGAAACTGTTACGAGTAGCACAAAAAACAAGCAGTGTAAAAAATTTTATTTTTTTACTTTAAAAGTTTTAAAGAATTTTATCCTCCATCAGTCCATAACACCCACAACATAATACTTTGTTATTTTCAGAAACCACTGAGTCATGTCTGACGGCGACGGACAACATGAACCGCATCCAGCTCGAAAATTGGTTGCTCACATCAGTTTTTGCATAATCACAGTCCAAGAAGAATCGCGAATGCCTTCCCTTGTTCAGTGGGTTTGCTTAATCGTTAAGGGTTTTTTTTCAACTGCCACCTTTTCAATCTCTTGTTCAACATAAGGAACATAAGTCACAACCTCTCTTCGCCTTCGGTATCTGTATCCTCTAGTGTGCGAGCGCTTAGAAATATTGATTTTGTTTCTCGAGAGACCGGCGTGGCGCAGTGGCTGTAGGCGCCATGCAAATACACTTGAAATCGATCGGCACACCCATGGCCCACCAAGCCTTCCATCCCTCCGGAATGGGCAAATTGTACTCGTCTGGGAGAATGGCAGCACTGGCTCGATACATCGGTAGGCTACCGTGAGCTATTGCGAAGGTCAGATATGCATTCAATCACCACTAACGATACTTAATAAAGTCGAATGCATGGCGCATCCCTCAGGGATTGATCAACGCTGAGAGATTATCGTTTTTTCATTGTTCCCCGAGATCTCGAGCAATTGGCAGCTACTCGCTCAGGAGCCCTTTGGAGAAACTCTGAAATTTTTGAACCATGAAGAATAACATGGTTTTGACACATAGTTTATATAGTTGTATTTCCTCAATCTACTGGATTCTTCTATTGAAGCTCATTTTACAAGAGCGAAATTCACTACTGGCATGCGACATGGGTCGGGTCATGTCGGAGTCGATTATTATTTCAAATAGTTTATTCCCATTGACACTTTCGGAAATCATTTTTTCACTCTTAAATTTTTTGCCAACTCTTTATCGTTAAATAACAGGAATAAAAACTCTTTATTCAAATACAGAAATTTTGTGCTTAATCAGTGTGACGATACGTGAAGACTGCCTTCATTAGGCCAAGCTTGTTGAATACTATGACAGGTAAGCGGTTGGAGCTGGAGATGATAGGTCTGTCGGTTCCCTTCTTAGAGCAAAAACTAAATTAAAAAGCAAACTAGTGCTAGACACCATGGAATGTTCGACTATTGACACTCACCGGTAACCTGTCAGCTTTTGGTCTTTTTGTGCTTTGATTTATACACCTCCTGTTTCACATCCTAGTGTGTCATAACCACCAGTGATTGAGAAGATTTCCACCTCAATTTCTTTTCCAACAAAGGCCTTAACGCAACTATGTAGTATCTCAAATTTTACGAATATAAGGCCATGAATATAAGCTATGAGTGCTGATATATGAGCCAAATTTGGAACCTCGGGTGGGCTCCGAACCCGTGACTACCCTTACTCATGTGTTCTCTACCATATCATCTGAGACCCTTGCATTGTATTTCTTCTCGCCACATTTTTACATTACCACTATCATCAACAATCAACCTTCAACGGAAATGTTTCGAAGAGCACTCTAAAGTTTAAAACTTGACTGTGGCTCCAAGTTTTGCTCTTATCTGAGGTTCTTTGTAGTTCCGCCTCATAAAGTACCTTGCCAGAAAAAGAGTTCCCAACAAATAAAAGTTATGGGAATGTCGATATAAAAATTTTTTCTTGATAAACAGGAACGGGTGTCTTGTTATCGTATTTATTCGTAACAGCAAGCGCACAGCGGTTTCGCATTCTTCAGAGCCTGGTAAGGTCAAAGTGAGAGTTTACTTAGCTTTTGATACTTTACCATCTTCTTTCTCACGGATCTCCCTCATACAAGGGATGTCGAGCCGGTTAGTCGCGAAGCTACGTGGCACGTCCCCAGGTGGCGGATAGGGGGTTAATCGCAGACTAAAAGCGACCTTTGCTTCCCTGAGACGCAGGTGGATCCAGGGGACGGGCTACCTGTTTCTGCTGCGCCAATATGGCACATACCTTCTGTATTTGCTAAGCGTATTTATGCATGCGTCTGTGTTTGCGTTCTCGTTCTATGTGGATTGCATTCTACAAGTCAATTCAGCTAAAAAGCCCGCAATTAACTGACAAGGAAGTATATGGAAGGTGGTTAGGAGTCGCCTCCAACAAATAAGCTCCATGTCCACTCTGGGAGAGCCTGGCAAGCTACCCGTGAGTATAACCAGCCCCCACGTTCAGAGCCCAGTAAGCTATGCGAGGGTATCAAATATGCTAAACACAGTAAAAAAAAACGGGCCTCATTTCCCTGACCCCGAAAGAGCCCCCAGTTTCGCAGCGTTGGGTGGGACGAGTACGGAGAGGGTGCTAAAATCTCAGGGCCAATGAATGCTGCCTGGATCAAAAAGTATGGTGACGACCTGTACCTACAATGCACGTAGACTTGCATCCGAGTCCTTGATAGAAGACTTGCTCATGCAAGCAAGAAAGATAAGGTACGACGTCATCGGCCTAGCCGAGAAGAGACGACGCCATTCATTCAAAGCCGTCTATAACACTGGAAAACTGCTCCTCGAAACATGCGACAGTAGAGGCGTAGGCGGTGTCGGCGTTCTCGTCAACACGAGTTTGTCCATGAATATCCATTCATTTGAACAGCTTACAACCCGAATCGGACGTTTACAATTAAAAAGATGTGGATCAACACCGGCTTTGACAATCTTCGTCGTTTACGTGCCAGCAACATTAAACTATGACGAAGAAGTCGAAGCGATGAACATGGATTTGGAGAGGTTTTACAGAGAAGACCATACATTCTTCAAGGTCACCATTGGAGATTTTAATGCCAAGATCGAGCCAAGAAGATCGTCTGAGGAACGCCACATTGGGAACCACGGATTAGAATGGAGCGAACAGGGTGAGCGGCTCTCTGAGTTTATCATGGGGACCAAAACCATCCATGGTAACTAGCAATTCCAGAAACCTCACCGTCAACGATGGACGTGGGAATCTCCCATTGGAGAGTACCATAACAAAATAGACCACATCATAGTAAATAGGAAGTTTTGCCTAACCGATGTCGCCGTTGTCCTAAAATTTTACACGGCATCAGACCACCGTCTCCTTCGTGCAAGATTTTATTTCTCACGGAAAGAAGAAAAAGCAGCTAAATTCAAAAACCGAAGTCCGAGAACCATCACAAACTGTGACTTATTCAACTCATTAATCAGCTGTTGAAAAGATGCTGTTGTCGACAACATAGACGTAAAATACGATCGGCTCATTCATCATCTTCACTTTAGCGCTATGAATGCTGAGAGTTGGAAGGTCACCAAGAGACGTCTGTCTCCAGAAGCTTTCGAGCTAATACGCCAGCGTAGACTCGCACGAGCTGCAGGCAACCGAGAACTAACGTCCGAGCTTGCGAAACAATGCAGACAGGCGATAAAAGAAGATCTTAAAGGGAGAAGAGAAAAAGGAACAATAACAGCGTCCACAAATGCATGAAGAAAAGCATCCACGAATACTACTTAGATCTCTTCGATAGCCTCGTCCATCTCCCATCTTATGAAATAAAAGAGTATGGATATGCTGTTCCACCGGTTCTCAGTCCAAAAGACCGCTCTGTCTCATTTTCATCGACTTAGAGAAGTCCTTTGATTCAATTGAGATAGAAGCAGTCATGGAAGCCCTTTACATAAAGATTCTTCGTGAGCTGTATAAAAATTTCACAACCAGGATTTCACCATTCTACAGGGATATTAACGTTAACATCAAGAGAGGAGTTAGGCAGGGTGATACAATCTCGCCAAAATTATTTACAGCCACCCTCCAGAACGTCATGCGAACATTGGAATGGGATAATATGGGAGTGAAAATCGACGGTCGGCAGATACATCACCTTCGTTTTGCTGATGACATCGTTCTTATAACACCAGACATTAGCCAAGCGGAACGCATGCTTGCAGACTTTTATAAAGCATGTGGAAAGATTGGTCTTCGACTAAATCTCAAGAAAACGATGCTCATGAAGAACGGATTGGTTTCGTTTGACCCATTCACGCTTAACGGAACGAATATCTCCGAATGCTCCGGTTTTGTTTATCTAGGTCGGGAAATCAATGTGATAAACGACTTAGCTCCAGAGCTGAGCAGAAGGGAACGAGCGGCTTGGGGAGCTTTCAAGAGCATCGAGGATGTAGTGAAGAGAACAAAGAACACCCGTCTCCGTGCCCACCTTTTCGACTCAACGGTTCTTCCTGCCCTAGCGTATGCGTCAGAAGCCTGGTCGCTACGTAAGCAGGATGAAAGATCACTCAGCGTTATCTAACGCGCAGTCGAAAGGACGATGCTAGGAGCATCTCGTTTCACACAAGTAATTGATGATATCCGAAGTTCCGACCTACGTCAACCATCGAAAATCAAAGATGCCGTTCTATACGCCAAACAGTCAAAGATAAGGTGGGCCGGACACGTAATGCGTACGAATGATAACCGATGGACAAGGGCTGTTAGTGACTGGATTCCTCGGGATGTCAAACGTACTGCAGGAAGACCACCGACCCTATGGTCAGAGTTCTTCACGAAAAGCGTAGAAGAAAGATATGATGCTCGACGAGTTCCTAAAGCAAAAAAAACCCACTGTGCTACTCTTGCACGCGATAGGGAAAAATGGAGGATTTGCTGGAGCTCCCTCGAGTCACTCGACGGTCAACGGGACTACAGGTGACACGGGTGATACCATCTTCTTTCATAACCACAGCAGGTGAAGTGTAACGGAAAAACGAGAGAGTTGGATATGAGGAAACAAATGTAGCTAACCCTTTCCATTGCGTTTATGGTCTAAAGTTGAAGACTCCGTACTCCGTTTCTGGCCACCACTCTACTGTAGGTACATCTACTACTGTTTTTTCTTCTGTTCCACAGAAGAGGAGATGGGCAAATCTCCTGATTTTTTGAACGAGCACTCATATCATGTAAAATTCATCTAGAAAAACCAAAAACAAACTCGCTTACCTTTTTAAACTTTAAAGTCATCTTACATAAGAGCGCCTATATTCCCAAATCTTGCCGAATCCCGAGTAACAATAATTTGCCGGTTCATTAACTCCCCTCTTCCCTGTTCACACAAACGCGCACTTGTGAGAAATATGTTTTGAAAATTTGGATAAAAAAGCGATTTGTTTTAAACCAGTGTGTGCTCAAGTGTAAAAAGAGGGGGATCTAGAACATTTGAACGGTATCGAACTATTCCCAATAGCAACGAAACGGTAGCTCATAGGGACAGGTTTAGAGAGAAGACAACGCCCTGAAACGACAATTCTGGCTTTCATCCTACTCATCTTTTCCACGAAATAACTAAAGCTACAAAACGTTGCTTAAGAAGGGCCAGCGTAGAGAATTCGGTAGCATTGATGGAAATACCACTGAACACTTGCCAGGTTCGACTTTCTATTAACCTCGGCATTGGAATATGAATGCGTAGTTTTCTTGTTCAGCAATCGCGAGGTCGTTATACAGCATACATTTGCTTCCATAGAAAAACACACAATACAATACAACACAACAGTAGCTGACGTTTCGGCAGTATCGCCTTCCTCAGAGCCGCTTTTTTTACATGACTTCCAATGAGGAGGGTTAGAACAGCTGATTATAGTCGCATATGGTTGATGACTCGAAACGCCGAAACGTCAGCTACTGTTGTGTTGTATTGTATTGTGTGTTTTTCTATGGAAGTAAATGTATGCTGTATAACAACCTCGCGATTGCTGAACAAGAAAACTACGCATTCATACCACTGAACACTCTCAAATGCCAGCTAGTTGACAGCCACCTGTATTACCATTTATGCATAACGCGAATTTGTATAATTGCCGTGACAGTAGAAACGGGATTTCATTCGGTTACAATTTATCCGAACCCTTCAAACCTGTGGAGACGAGCATATTGGCGAAATGAGTACATCACTTTGCGACCGCATAGAAGAGCACATAGTTGAAAACTTAAACCAAAATAAAATCCTCGACCAGACACGCATAAAACGCAGAGCCACAAGGCAGAAGATCTTATAGCCTCAAGCAATACCTCAGACTGATTTTTTAACCTGAGCTAGGCGCATTCCTCGCAACCATGTAAGCCTCTCTGCCGCTGGTCTCTACTAAGTAAAAGGGATGCCCTCAAAGAAGAAAAGGATGAGTGTTTGGAAAACGCCGTTTGATACGCGAGTGAAACTTTTGTATTAAATTTTATGCTACAAGTTCATGAAAGTTTTCACTGTTGCTTGCCAGTTTGGCCTTTCAGGGATCTGAAGAAGGCAAGACCTCCTGAACGACAGCCGTTGTGAACAATTAGTGTACCTCGTCTCTGCTCATCAAGAAAGCAGTGAAATACTGATCAATAGCGTGGTTAATGGAAAGTCGGTCCAGGAACATAAAAATGATTGAGAAAAGCGCACCGTAATTATGTAATTACAAAATTCAAATTGTTCTCTGAGACCGGATCCGGAACCTAGTCTGCAATCGACCACTTTTTCTGCGTTTGTCGCCTGAAGCTCTTCTCCACAGCTTGGTGGCTGAAATAGAAGAAGTGTTGGTGTCGAACTTATTTCATGAAGTTTACATTAGCGCTCATTCTTACCCGCTCACCACACAGAGTGCCACCATAACCACTTGGGCAAATACAAATGGAACAGTTTCGAGGGCGAGGAAATCCTCCATTTTCACACTTAGCAGACGTAGACTTGCTGCATTTCGCTGCAAAATTAGATTGTTTTATGGTCTTATCCAGTTTCAGTGTTTTATGGTCTTATCCAGTTTCAGCTTGAAATTATTCTAAACCTGACCATCGCATTCGTAGTGCTTGTTGATCATGAAGATATCCGAGAAGGAAATCAAATCAGATCCCATCGTTTTTTGATAAAACGGATCTATTGCAACCATTGTGCGCTGCTTATTAATGGAACAACTGAAAGGTAAAACAACAATCGGAGAGATAGCAAAATTCGCTAGGTTGTGGAGCTTACCTCATTTCATTATAGTGCATAATACTGCCGTAATCGTACGTCAGTCCAAAATCATCGATGAGGTTCCTGCTCATTTTCTTGAACGGCGTGACGAAATTTGGCCAAACCAGCACTACGACCTTTCGCGATCATATCTTTGCATCGTGTGAAGAAGTCCAAGAACGTGACCAATCTTATGCACCGCTGAACCTTCCTAAAGTTTCTAATCCATTTGTTCTACGCAACCTTTCTTTCGCTTCTACTTCGAGGATGTCAACACTTCTTTCACTTGACTTGTTTTCTCTTATCATCCATCACCCACAGAGGTTTTTCAACTTGTTGACTTTGGCTTCGATTGCCGTTTGAGAAATTTTCCTTTCGTCACGAATGCTGTAGCATACTGGCTAAGGCTCTTCTTTCTGAAGTTGTGAAAGAGTCGGGTTAAAGCTTTCCCACTTAATTGCAAGAAGTGGACTGCTCTCAGACAAGTCTGGTACTCGACCCGGAGTAACGACAAGTTCAATAAGGATAGGAAGAAGTCGAGCCTGCTGCGAACTCATAATGAACGACGTTACTTGCATTACGCAATCCGCACCCTATGTTACCTAACAGATTGGGAAAATTCATGGCTAGACATAATGTGCTACTAGAAGTCCATGTAATCAGGCTTAATCTTTAAGATTATGCACATTTTAAAGCTGTTAATTTGAATCTCTCGTACCGTCGCGCGATCACTTAGCGACAGACGCTGATCTCCGCCGATTCGACCAACTTCCGACCAGCTTCCATCTTCTTTGATTACGACCACCTTGTCTTTAGCTGCAAATCGTTTATATTAAAAAACGGCGCATCTGTCTCCAGGGTTCATAGCGAACCATTCTTGTCTTCAACAAAGTCGACACAGGCTGCGTCACTCCACACCTTTACACCCATTTTAAACACGCTCCGTACGACGTTGTCTGAAAATATAATTTTCGATATTTGTACAGGAATGGATAGTAGTAGAATAGTAGTATGGACTCGCTCCCGCGTTAGCTTAATAATCCAAGGTGCTGATTATTAAGGTCAAGGTGAAATGACGGTTGGTTCAAAAAATATTGATTCTTGATTCGCTTTGTGGCAGCCAATGTAACGCCGTCTGTTACAGAATGGATTTTCCTTCGAGAATAAACTATTATCAACAGACATTCATTGTCAACAACAGCTATGCTGTACAAAAGAGCATCGCCAAGCGATATTGAGGTAAGTGGATTCAAAAGCTGCTTCACTGATGAAGAGTCGACGCGGTACGACGACCTCAACGAGAACACGAGCGATTGTGGACCACCGACTCGGATCACCAGCTCTGAGAAAGATTCATACGTCGAAACGCTAGCCGGTTAAATTCTTTTATCAGCTTTATGTTAGCTTAATAACCCAAGGACATGTTAGGACTTTTGCCTTTTTACGAAGTGGCGATTCAGATAGCTGAAAAAATTGCACTGAAATCCACGACAGTAAAATAAATGTTTCAGCTTTTTATTTTCTGCCTACTACAATTTTCACGGCAGGTTATAAGCGAAATACAACTACAATGTTGCTGAGATATTTGCAAAACTCCGGACCGCAGGTGTCTGCAGTCGGGAACGAACGCGCTATTGTCCTTTCCGAGGAGTAACGCGTACGCGAATTAAATGTTTCTTTAGGGACTTCAACTAGACTTTTCAACATATATTTTCACAGCAATCGGATTCTTATCGGCCTTGTACGAATAGTTTCCATTCGTTATTTATTTTATTGCATCCCTCTTTCTAATGCTTTGCTTCTGTCTAATGTCTCCGTACGAGGACGAAGAGGCCACATCGAGATAACGAACAACTGTGGACCATTGACACAGATCACATCGGCTTTGATGAAGACAAAAACGTCGGAACGTTAGCCGGAATAAATACATGTTTCCACCTCGTGTGAGCTGATCAGTTAAAAAGGCATCTTTATTTCTTTCACATTGTTTTTACTTCTATTATTATATTCTCACCTTTACAATTATTGCCACTATTATTTCGAAAATGTCATCAATCGCAAATACTTCTAAGGAGTGGTCATCGTTTTTAAGAAATTCCAAGCCTTAAAATCAGTCTAATATTTCTATCTGTAAGCCCTTCTAAAGGTAATACAACTCCAAAATTACATAGAACCTTAAAACAAGATATTCTTTCGCTGGCAGCTGTTTTCGGCCTGGGAAGAACCTTCGGGATCGGCTTTTGATAGCTTATAGGAAAAGATCTCGCGTTACCAACAAACTGACTTCCATTTGAAAACTGAGCTGAATATTGCTCCATTCTTCGTAGATAGTAAAAAAATGATCATTCAAGTGGCCAAGTGCCAAATGGTTGAGGCAAGTTTTTTCTAAATTCTTTGAAAATGACCCGTAAATGAGGACTGATTGTGACTCCGAGATGAATGAGGAAGAACCATGGATTCGTGAAATTAGAAATGAAGCTGTCTATTGGAACTAGCCTAAGGTATTAAACGTGCAGAAAACGCCGCCTTTCCACTTCATTGTGTCCTTCAGCACTTGCCTCTTTGTACGAGCGTCGCTTAAGACTTTCTCGAAATTTTCCTCAGCTTGTCTCCTGAACAGAACAACACGTGATGATTTAGAAGTCCCACATGTTATCACTTTCTAGGTGATAAATTACTCTGTCATTTTTATGCCACTATGGCGTAGAGATCGGCCAACTCCTCGTTCAGAAGTGATTTTGAAAAAAATAGATTTGTCGAGGTTTGGGTCGTAGTTCTCCAAGATCTCCGCTACTTCCTGCTAAATGAACTCAACTATTTTAAAGATACAAAAAATGAAATCTGGAGAGGGTTAGAGAAATCTAAAACCGTCTCTGTTCTTTCATATATGTTTCCACTCGGCGCAAAAAATTGTACTGTGGAAGGAAGACCCCAAGAAAAATTTGCCACATCGAGGTTACAAGTGCTTAAATGACCCTCGCCTTGCCCAATTTTAGTCTCCGAAAGTTGGTTTTCTGAACATTTTGAGTATTAGAGAAGAGGCTCTTTGAATCACCGTTGACATTAATTCTGTCACAGTATGTCACTACGACAGTGACTGCTAGTAATGTAATAATTTTCATCCCTAAATATTCTGATTTAATTGAGATCAATGTAAAGAGAGAATACGGCACCATGCGTTATCAGCTCTCCGGACCATAACTCGTTAATTCAGTATAACCTTTTTCTCTTATTATTTAGCAAGAAAGCACAAGGTATTTATTAGAAATGACTGTTAGTATTTTTTGCCCCCTCGAGAAGGCTGTGTTGAAATGATGTGTCCATGAACAAAAGGATAAAGATCGCCGTTGATCAGTTTTTGACGGATGTGCTATGCATTCGACTCCATTTGTAGCATTACAGAAATGAGTTAATGCATGTCTGGCCAATAGAATGGCTTTCGGTGATTTGATAATATGTTAAGCTGATGTTCTTCGCTTCACATACAATAATAGTAGCCTTAACCTTACGCAGGTCTGACCATTATTTTGAGTACTTGGTACGGAGCATCCGAGCACTCGAATAATCTAAATAATGTAAGTACTGCAAACCGACTTTTATTTATCCTTTGCTCGGTGTGGGAAACCAATGTACGCTCTTTCATAAACAAGCTACCACGTGGTTGTCACCTTGTCACCTTTCGTCAAAGCCACCACAATTCGCACAATGTAGGAACTTTACGATTTCAAATTGATTAATCAATTTTCATTCTTTCAATGGCAGGGTAACAGAAGGTTGACAGAAAAGCTTCATCGGCTAGCACTTGTGCTCTTTCAGCGCTGGGTTGACCTAATTAGATTGTTTTCAGTTGTTCCTTCTTCCGATGTCGATCTTCGTTGTTGTATCGAGTCGATTCTTCAGTGGAACATCGCTCGGACGAAGTAACTTAACTCGGCGATATCCTTTATGGAAATATTGTTGATTGTAATGGTCCCCACTGATAATCTTCTTTGTTTCACGACAGGAAATCCATCCTACAGCAACCGATATTAGATAAGTGTGCACGTAGCAAAACAGTATTGTTCTAAACTGGCTTTCATTTAACGTCGGTATGAACGACCAATGTAGTTTTTTCAGTAATAAAAAAGATTCGAAAATTCCGAAGAATACTCCATGCGACGACAAAGGCCTTACGTCGCAAAGAAGAGTGAATGTGGATTACCGATTCGAATCATCGGCTCCGAAGATGGTGAAAACGTCGAAACTTTAACGGAATAAATATTTGGTAAAAACCTTGTGTTAGCATATCAATGAAAGAAAGTACACTAAGGTATGGGACCATGAGGCGTAAGAAAATGTTTACTCCAAGTCTACAAGTACTTTAAAGATAAATTACTGAAAATTTGTAACTGTTAAACTGCGTTAGTAGTTCATTAAAAAAAGAGCTCTCGGCGTTGATCAATCTCTGGAGGATTCTGAGGGACATTCGACTTCATTAAGTATCGTTAGAGCTGATTGAATGCATATCTGGCCTTTACAGTGACTCACGGTGGTATACCGATGCATGGAACTATTGCTGCTATCTTCCCAAGCAAGTGTGGTAGCAATTTGCCGACTCTGGAAGGATGGAAAGCTTGTTTGGCCATGGACGCCGGGATCGATTCCACGTGTGTGTTGCAGGGCATCTCCAACCACTGCGCCATAAGCGCCCCTAGTAGCTCTTGATTCCATGAAAAAGGCCAGAAAACAAAGCCTTTATGAGAAAAAGAAATTCAACAAGTAATTAACAAAAGCAAATAACTCGTAGAGACGCCGAAGACATTTCCGGTATTCGCTGCACTTTTTATATGTAATCGGAATTCAAAAAGTATTTGTGCATCTGCCGCTTTCATAGAAGACTGTTTTTCCATGTGACAAATTGCTGTATATTTGCTCATTGGAGAAAATGGTTCCTTTTTGAGGGAAAGCCGTCCACAACGCATCACCGTTCGATGTAGCTCGCGCCAAAACCACTCATTAGATGCAGAGAAAATACAAAAGCATACGTTTCGAGGTTACCAAAAAACGAGAATGTCAAGAGTCTGTGGTCGACGGAAAGCCTTTCCATGTGCTGGTAACACTTCCCGAATCGAGAAGTACATGAAGCAACAATCACGTACGAGCGTTTCTTTGACAGTTGATTATTGTGAAGGTGGTGTACATGATAAACAAAGTCGTATTCGATGGCTCATTAGCAGGAACAACGATAATGGATTCACCAGCTGTGTCCACGAAGGCTGGTAATTCGCCGTATGCAATAATCCAATATCAGAGAAAAGATGGGCAAACAGTGTCAGGTCCATTAGCTAGTGATTGTCTTCTTCGAAATGCCTGATGTGATCCCCCATCTTCATCAAACGCTCTAGCGATACATGAAACTTCTTTTGTACAAAAAACTATCCATTTGGAATTGTTTAACTTTATACTACGGATATTTATAACTTTGGCATTCTTCCATTCATTTATCTCTGACGATGGTTACAAAGCTTTTTTCAGTCACTCTTTTTAAGGCTGATTACCGTGCGTGAGCTCCGCAACTGATTGGGATCCCTTCTTTTTGGAGAAAAGAGGTTGCTTCCGACATGAAGATAAACATCTGCAATGCTGTCTAGTTTTCGAGCAGTCCTTTTTTCAATATTTTTATACATACACCAGTTTGAAAGGAAAACTGTGGCAATTTCTCTGTTCTAAAAATCTTGATGAGCGGACGGGTTCAGCTGTTTGTAACAGTTCTCTGTCGTTGAAAAGGAATAGCTTTTTCTAAATCGAGTTTTTGCAGTGAGCATGTTTTATCAGCTGTCTGATGTGTGCTGCACTAAAGACACAAGTTTGTTTTTCCAATTCATTCTCAACTTTTTGTCGCTGAGCCAAATGTCTTCCAAATTTCGTCTTTGAGAGACTTGTTAGACTCAGGTTGACGGCTCTTTTCGACAAAAAGCACATAGAGCTATTATGCACTCTAAAGAAAATAATCTCTATTCTTCGTTATCACAAGCTTTCCATGTCAGTGATGCAGTGTTTCATTCACGCGGTTTGTGAGCCAGTGTATTGCATAATCACTTCACTCACGGCTTTCGACCTACATCGGCATCTAGATATATCTGCTGATTATGGTAGGACAACATGCCACTACGATCTTGCAACCATTTCCTACCAATCCAAGCATAATAATCGTAGAATTCCAGCTCGGACTCGAACACACGATTACCATTTCCAGGAGCTGACGTGCTGCCATACTGCACCACCCGAAACCTTTGCTTCGCATTTTTTCTAGCCAGTTTTTAACACTAACAATGATATTAGCAGTCATTCTTCAACGAAACGATCTAGGAAATAAAATCGACATTACCCAATTAGGCAAAATCTTTGATCGAAATCGCGATATTTAACAGCAATGATACCGAGATATTGCAAAACTAGGACTCCAGGCCTGATCGAACCTTCGATTCCTCTTTCCATGAGCTCACGTCTCACCTACTCCAACACTGACTTTCACCTTCTACGTTTCTCCCAGCCTGATTGCTGGCGGCACCGTTAGGATAAAAGAATGGCCGAGGAACGTAGAACGAGTGCCTCAGTGGTGTAATGGATAACATGTGATACTCAGAAAGGGTAATTAGGAATTCGAATTGGCATCGGGGACAAGTTTTGCAAATATCCCTGCCTCGTAATGGTTATAATTATCCTTCTCCTTTTTCTTAATTCAAATCAAATTTTTTTCATAGCATCATTCACGAAGATCTTCATGAAAAAATCTTCGTCACCTACATGATTTATGAGGGACGTTTTTTCTTTCCACGAATAACAAAAGTGCGTCAACTAGGAAATATCTATGTTGGTATATTGGTTGTTGTGATTTCTGCCTCTTGCTTGGCGATGGTACAAAATTTGGTGAGATCGTGGTGACGACTTCTAGAATAGTTCCTATTTTCTATTATTCTATGTGTTTTGAGAACATTAGACATGTTTACTGATAACCACATTTATTCTCACACTTTGTACAAACCGCTAATATGTCAGCATCTCAGGCACCTGCATTTGCTGTCACGCGAACATTCTGTATAAGCTTTAAGCGCTATATGATAAAAATTCTGTAGAAGAAATCTTTGTATTCTTGCTTAGCAACAATGAGATGATAATTTTTTTATTTACGCACAAGCTGACGTTTCGGCGGATGTTGCGTTCCTAAAAGACTGGAAAGGCCAAGTTGCTCGCAATCCACTCGGCAAAAACAAAACCAAGTGCTAAACCAAGGGTTCAATCACAATGAACACAAAGTAGTCTAAGAAACAGACGAAAAGAAGGACTCGCATGGTGTGGTAGTGAACGCGTTAGTCCCCGAAAAGGATAATAGCGCGTTCGTACTCCGTCGCAAACACCTGCGGTCTGGAATTTTGCAAATATCTCACCATCACTGTGGTTGTATCACGGAATAGTCTCTGTGCACAATTACGTTTTTTCATGAGTCTTTCATTGAAGTGATTGAATTTTTGGTCTAGCATTTTCTCTGTTTGGTCACGGAGGTGTTTAGCTGGGTAGACTGAAAACTAGACCTTTCCGGGCTCTGAGAAAGGCGAAATCCGCCGAAACGTCAGCTTGTGCGTGAATAAAGAAATAAAATAACAACTCGTGTTTACCAAAAAAGAATATAAGTAATTGTTTGATCGAATCGATGTTAACAGAAATTGGGAAGTATGAATTCCATAGAAGTTTTGAATAGCGATCTCGTAAACCATATTGTAACACGGTTTCTTGTATACCATCTTATCTGACGTACTTTTTGCATGTGCTTTGTCTTTGTTTAAAGCAGCTTTGCCAGATTATACTAAAAGAACATTTAAAAAAAGACTTTGTTTCAGCGTGGTCTTTGGTTTCTTCTGCGAAATCTTCACTTATTAGCAGGGAGTTCCATTGTTCCTCACCTTCACTCAAGCGCAAAGCCCTTGCCCGTTTGCTCAGCTAGATGTTGTTAGATTGTCAATATTGTGTCGCCATTACCGTCATAAACCATTACACTTCAAGCTCGAGATCGTTTTCTGTAGCCACGTAAAAAGTCCTGGGTGGACTTTTCCACTTTGAAGTAACAATTATTCAGTGTCGACGACTCGCAGGCGTATACTCCACTACACCCACTAATACATTTGCTGCACTTGCTAAACCGACTCGAACTCAACGCCTAGCGAAACAACTTGACCAACACTTCCACTCTAATATTCCAAGCCACCATTCGGTTTTAAAGAAAACATGAAGGAGCATGAGAAAACTGTATTGATATTAAAGCTATAGAGTAAGAAACGGTCTCCATGGCGTTTCAGAAATGTTTTACGCCACATAAGATACAATAGCCTCTAGACTGGTGTATCACTGCTTAATGTAACAGAAAAAAATACTTTTTGTGCCGCATACTAAGGCTTGCCTGTGGTTGCAAGAGAAACTTTTGTTCCCCGAAGTCTTGAGTAAGTCTAGCGAAAGATTCTTTAATTCGTCACCACAGGATATTGCTGAATCCTGCCTATCAAAAAATATGTGCCTCTTTTCCTACATTCAGATGTTAGTACGACTGTGATTCCTAACATGACCTAGTTTTATGTCACCTTCGTATGAGAGTAAGCCGTTACTCAGCACAGGAAGAGGTGTGGAGGTGAGGATGGGATAAACTCCTTCGCCGTAAATGGTAGTTCGACACGTAAGAGTGCAGCCACCCACGGGTGATGCTGCATACACAGAATATTCAGGTAGATTACAAATGTAATATGAATGTCTTCTATAAATGCTCTATGATATACTAAACGGTCGTAATAATAAAGACTATAAATACATTCCACGGATCTCCCTCATATGAGGGATCTCGAGCCGGTAAGGTGAGTCACGAAAACATTTGTGAAACGGGTAAACCATTCAGCCTCCATATAAGCAATGGTAATGCGGGCCCCAACATAATCTCCACGTTTCGGAGATTTACTGGTTAAGCCATTGCGGTTTCATGGAATTCCGAAGTCAACCTGGCCAAAGTCTACCTAATGCCTTCACCACCACAGGAAGCCGCTGCTCTTGTGGATCACAGAGAGATTTGCCGCCGTACGGCTTTGATACCAAGTCTGCGGTGAATCCTGGTATTGGTTTGCTCTCACCTAGGTTTCCCGGTGGAAAATGCTGTACATTGCAATCCGACGCCCAGGCGCACCTCCCAGCCACGATGAGGCGGCAAACAGTTGGGAGGCCATCGTGAATAGTCAGTGTAATAGCAACTTTGTTACGATTCATAAAAAAGACAACCAATTATTGTTTTATAAAAAATTTCAGTAAAAAGAGATTCTGTGGTAGATGTGGGTTGTTTTTATGTGTGAAAATAGTTCGTGTCTGATCACTCATTTTTGATGTTCAGCCTTCCTAATGTTGGGTTACGCACGAACTGCCGATGGATGACCATATTTCTGAGTAATAAAATAAATATTTGAATAATTTATAAATTTATCAGGTCAAGGATGCGGTTTCAAGTGCCGAAGTTCAGTGCTCAAGTACCCTCGAAACTTCGTTGTGACATCCTGACCTCAACTCTATTGAATCGTTTCGATAAAACTAGAACAGGGCTGCACTGAAGTACGCAATTATTTTACAATGAAATAATGATAGGATAACGCATTATTTTAAATTGTAAAGTGCATTATGTGGCTCCAGCACTTAAGGTCCAAAAGAAAAGACGCTGGAAAAATCGTTCTCGTAGCCCAACGAAGCTTCGCTTGTTATAAAACCAAGATGGTTGTACTTCGATCCAGCGATAGAACAATTACAACTTTCAGAAAGGCACTGGGGAAAATCATTCACGACTGCTGTTTGGATCTTTTCAATAGCCACGTCCTTCTGCCCTAATATGAAATAAGAAAGGATATCGCTAATTTTTATTTGCTGTTTAACAATTTTTAATGGCAGGGTATTATGTGACATAGAACTATAATATTGCTACGATATTTGCAAAACTCGGACCACTGGTGTCTATGGTGAAGACCAAACACGCTATTGCCCTTTCCGGGGGCTAACTCGTTCACCACCACGCTATGCAAGCACTTCGTTGATGAAAGATCACTCAGCATTATAGAGCGCGCGGTCGAAAATGCGATGATGAAAGGATCCCGTCTCACTCAAATATGGAAGAAGATCTAAAACTGTGATCTGCTTTAACCATTAAAATCAAAAGCTTTTTCCTACACACCAGGTTGTTCAAGACAAGGTAAGCCGGAGATGGAGTGCGTATTAACGACAACCGATACAATTAGACAATAGCCGTTATTAGCTGGATTTCTCGGAATATCAAACATCTTGCAAGAATACCATCGACCCTAAGGTAGAAATTCTTTAGGACAAGTCCAGAAACAATTTTAATGTTCAGGTAGTCCTAAAAGCGAGCAGAGGCGGCCTTCTTGCACAAGACGGGGAGATGTGAAGGGTGTACTAACCTGTTTTGGTTAAACGGAACAACGGGCAAAATACCACGCAGTTTCTAAATCGCAGAGTTCTTTTTTCATTGGTTGACCTGCTTCTATCCTGTCCAACGGATCACACTCATATGAGGGATCTCGAGCTGATTAGTTCCGCGGCTACGTGGCGCCACACCAGATAGCGGATAAGGGTTAACCGCGGACCAAAAGCGACCTTTGCATTCCTGAGATGCAAGAGGATAGAGGGGATGGACTCTTTGCTTCTGTTGCTCCGATTCGGCACATGATTTTTGTATATGGTAGGCGTATTTATGCATGCATGTGCCGGTGCGTTCTCGCTTATTCGGATTGTATTCTACGAGTCAACTCGCCCAAAAGCCTGCAATCAACCGACAGGGAAGTATATGGGGAGCGGTTAGGAGTCGCCTCCAACAAATAAGCTCAATCTCCACTCTGGGAGAGCAAGGCAAGCGACCCTCGACTATACACAGCCCTACGTTCAGAGCTCAGCAAGCTAAACGTGAGTATCAAAACGCTAAACACAGTAAAAAAAACGGGCCACATTTCCCTTACTCCGGAAGAGTCCCCAATTTCACAGCGTTGGGAAGGATGGGTACGAAGAGGCGACTAAAATCTCATGGCCAATAGAAGCTGCCTAAATCACGCAGAACTATGGTGACGATCTGTAGCCATAATGCACGTACACTTGTATTCGAGTTTTGGGTAAAAGACTTGCTCATTCAAGCAAGAATGATGAGGTACGACGTCGTCGGCTTGGCCGAGGCGAGACGACGCCACCCATTCAACGCCGTCTATGACACTGGAGAAGAACTGTTTCTTGGAACATGCGACAGTAGAAGAGTAAACGGTACCGGCGTTTTCGTCAGCACGAGTTTATCCATTAACATCAATTTATTCGAACAGCTTACAACTCGAATCAGACGTTTATGATAAAAAAGATATGGATTAATACCGGCTTTGACGATCTTCCGCTTACGCGGCAATATCAAACTATGACGAAGAAGGAGTCGAAGCATTCTACATGGACTTGGAGAGGTTCTACAGAGAAAACCATACAATCTTTAAGGTTACCATTAGAGATTTCAATGCTAAAATTGGACAAAGAAGAATGTCTGAAAACGTCACCTCATTTTCCTCGGATTAGAATGGAGCGAACAGGGTGAGCGGCTACCTGAGTTTATTATCGCGACCAAGACCTTACGTGGTAACTCGCAATTCCAGAAGCCTCACCCTCAACGCTGGACGTGGGAGTTTTCTAATTACGAGTATCAGAACGAAATGAACCATATCATAGTAAACAGTAGGTTTTGCCTAACCGATGTCGCTGTGGTCCTAAAATTCTACACGGGATCAGACCACCGCCTTCTTTGTGCAACATTCTATTTTTCGCTAAGAGAAAAAGTCGCTAAATTCAAAAACCGAAGTCTCAGAACCACCAGAAGCGGCCAATTATTCAATTTATTGATCGGAAGTTGGAAAGATGGCGTTGTCGATAACATCGACGGGGAATACGATCGGTTCATTCCACATCTTCACGTTAGCGCTATGAAAGCCGAAAGTTCGAAAGTCACCAAGAGACGTCAGTATCCAGAAACACTCGAGCTGATACGTCAGCGTTAAAAAGCACAAGCAACCGCGAACTAACGTCTGAACTTGCGAAACAATGAATACAGATGATAAAAAAAGATCTTAAAGAGAGAAGAGCTGCAGTAATGGTCGAAGCTGCAGAAGCTGGGAAAAGCATTCGCAAATCCCGCCGAAGCTTCGCCAATTACAAGACCAAGATGATTGCACTCCAACGCCCAGAAGGAACAGTTGCAGCGTTCGGAAAGGCAATGGAGAAATCATCCACTATTCAGATCTCTTCGATAGTCAAGTCTACCTCTTGTTACATAAAAAAAATGAATATGTTGTGCCACCCCGGTTCTCCCTTCCGAAATCCGACATGCCATTTCGTCGGTGAAAAATCGAACAGCACCAGGTCCGGACAGGATAAGATCAGAACACTTGAAAAACGTTTCGCCAGCCCACGTGAACACACTGGCTCGGCTCTTCACACGTTATCTGTCTGAATACAAGGTCCTTACTCAGTGGAAGTCGAAGACCAGCGCAACCGTACCATTGTTCGAGAATCATGACCTCCATGATATCGGCAACAACCGCCCAATTTACTTGTTGTCTGTCGTCTACAAACTAAGCTGCCTAAATCACGCAGAACTATGGTGACGATCTGTAGCCATAATGCACGTACACTTGTATTCGAGTTTTGGGTAAAAGACTTGCTCATTCAAGCAAGAATGATGAGGTACGACGTCGTCGGCTTGGCCGAGGCGAGACGACGCCACCCATTCAACGCCGTCTATGACACTGGAGAAGAACTGTTTCTTGGAACATGCGACAGTAGAAGAGTAAACGGTACCGGCGTTTTCGTCAGCACGAGTTTATCCATTAACATCAATTTATTCGAACAGCTTACAACTCGAATCAGACGTTTATGATAAAAAAGATATGGATTAATACCGGCTTTGACGATCTTCCGCTTACGCGGCAATATCAAACTATGACGAAGAAGGAGTCGAAGCATTCTACATGGACTTGGAGAGGTTCTACAGAGAAAACCATACAATCTTTAAGGTTACCATTAGAGATTTCAATGCTAAAATTGGACAAAGAAGAATGTCTGAAAACGTCATCTCATTTTCCTCGGATTAGAATGGAGCGAACAGGGTGAGCGGCTACCTGAGTTTATTATCGCGACCAAGACCTTACGTGGTAACTCGCAGTTCCAGAAGCCTCACCCTCAACGCTGGACGTGGGAGTTTTCTAATTACGAGTATCAGAACGAAATGAACCATATCATAGTAAACAGTAGGTTTTGCCTAACCGATGTCGCTGTGGTCCTAAAATTCTACACGGGATCAGACCACCGCCTTCTTTGTGCAACATTCTATTTTTCGCTAAGAGAAAAAGTCGCTAAATTCAAAAACCGAAGTCTCAGAACCACCAGAAGCGGCCAATTATTCAATTTATTGATCGGAAGTTGGAAAGATGGCGTTGTCGATAACATCGACGGGGAATACGATCGGTTCATTCCACATCTTCACGTTAGCGCTATGAAAGCCGAAAGTTCGAAAGTCACCAAGAGACGTCAGTATCCAGAAACACTCGAGCTGATACGTCAGCGTTAAAAAGCACAAGCAACCGCGAACTAACGTCTGAACTTGCGAAACAATGAATACAGATGATAAAAAAAGATCTTAAAGAGAGAAGAGCTGCAGTAATGGTCGAAGCTGCAGAAGCTGGGAAAAGCATTCGCAAATCCCGCCGAAGCTTCGCCAATTGCAAGACCAAGATGATTGCACTCCAACGCCTAGAAGAAACAGTAGTTGCAGCGTTCAGAAAGGCAATGGAGAAAATCATCCACGCATTCAGATCTCTTCGATAGTTACATCCACCTACCATCATATGAAATAAACTGGGACGAATATGTCGTGTCACCAGTTCTCCCTCCCGAAATCCGACATGCCATTTCGTCGGTGAAAAATCGAACAGCACCAGGTCCGGACAGGATAAGATCAGAACACTTGAAAAACGTTTCGCCAGCCCACGTGAACACACTGGCTCGGCTCTTCACACGTTATCTGTCTGAATACAAGGTCCTTACTCAGTGGAAGACCAGCGCAACCGTACCATTGTTCGAGAATCATGACCTCCATGATATCGGCAACAACCGCCCAATTTACTTGTTGTCTGTCGTCTACAAACTATTCACTCGAGTCATCTTAAACAGGATTGACAGAACACTGGAAGAAGAACAGCCATGTGAGCAGGCAAGGTTTCGAAAAGATTTAGTACGATGGACCACATTCACACGTTAACAAGGCTCATTGAAGTATCACGAGAGTACAAAAACCGCTCTGTCTCACTTTCATCGACTTAGAGAAGGCTTTTGATTCAATTGAGATAGAAGCAGTCATGGAAGCCCTTGGTAATCAAGGAGTCCCTACATAACTACCCCCTCAGTACATAAAGATTCTTCGTGAGCTATACAATAATTTCACAACCAAGATTTCACCATTCTACAACGATATTAACGTTGACGTCAAAAGAGGAGTTAGGCAAGGCGATACAATCTCGCCAAAACTATTTACCGCTGCCTTCCAGAACGTCATGAGAACATTGGAATGGGATAATATGGGAGTGAAAATCGATGGTTGGCAGCTGCATCATCTTCGCTTTGCTGATGGCACCGTCCTTATAACACCAGACATTAGCCAAGCGGAACTTGTGCTTGCCGACTTTGATAAAGCCTATGGAAAGATTAGCCTTCGACTAAATCTCGCAAAAACTCATAAAAAAAACAAAAACTGAACAAAAAGTTTATGAGGAACGAATTGGTTTCGTATGCCCCATTCACGCTCAACGGATCGAATATCTTCGAACGCTCCAGTTATGTTTATCTATGTCGGAAAATCAGTGTGATGAACGACTAAGGTCCAGACCTGAACCGGAGGAAACGAGTGGCTTGCTGAGCTTTTAAGAGCATCGAGGATGTAGTGAGAAGAACAAAGAACACCCGACTTCATGCCCACCTTTTTCCCTAAACGGTATTTCTTGCCTCAACGTATGCGTCAGAAATTTAGTCGCTGCGGAAACAAGATAAAACATCACTCAGCGTTATTGAACATGCTATGGAAAGGGTGATACTAGGAGTATCCCGTTTCACTTAAGCAAGGAAAGGGATCCAAGTCGGCGACGCTCGTCAACGATCAGAAATTGAAGATGCTGTTCTGTACGCCAAACAGTCGAAGATGAAGTGGGCCGGGTATCTAATGCGTATGAACGACACTGATGGACAAGTGCCGTTAATGACTGGATTCCTCGGGATGTTAAACACACTGCAGAAAGAGAACCAAATCGATGGTCAGAGTTCTTCGCCAAGAGCCCAGAAAAAAATATGATGATCGACGAGTTTCTAGAGCAGACAGGATTCACTGGGTTACTCTTGCACACAACAGGGAGAAAAGGAAAATTTACTGGCGCCCGCTCGAGCTACTCGACAATCAACGGGACTACAGTGGTACAGGTACTCCGGCCTAAATTAATGTCACTTTTTCATCCTCTTCTTCCATTCAGTCATATCAGTCATTCAGCCATTCAGTTCAGTCATATGAGTTCATATACACATATAATTCATGTTGCGCTTGTGAGGTATTCGAAGCCCTTCTATCATTCCCATTATAATCTCTGGAGGGTTAACTGCTGTTCTCATTCAGATTTTGTAAAGAATTCGTGAATTCTGAGAAGTTACAATTTAGCAGTAGGTTGTGAAATAGAAAATAGTATGTCTTATCCACATTTTGTCTCTCTTTTCAAGAGAGCACTTTTCAACAAGAAAAGAAGACTTTAGCGAACCAACGTAGCCAGTGAATGTACAAAGCATGATGAGATCGATCACATCCTCACATGCAAAATGATGCGACTGCATGATGCGCTAGGAAACTATTCATATGCCATCTTCGCTCTTAATATTCAGCCAGATTCACCTTTATTAATAAAAAAAATTTAGCAACCAAAAGTTTTGTTAAAAGGTACTTTTGCCTTTTTATTAATGTAACGATAGGACACGTATGGCGTAATGGTCGGAGGCGCCCTACTGCACACAAATAGGATCGATCCCATGCACTCGTCCCACCAAGCCTTCCATCTTTGCTAAGTAGGCAAATTGGTATTATATTTGTATGGGAATACAGCGACGCCGATTTTATACATTCTCAGCCCACTACTAGTCATTGTAAAAAACGATTATGCATTCAATTTCCTCCAAACGGTACTTAATGAAGTCGAATTTATGGCCCACCTCTCAGGGATTGATCAACGCAGAGTGCTTTATCTTTTTTTATTAATCAATGTAACGATAAGCAAAGATTACGTGCATTGTACCAAATCTATTGAATAAGATCACAGGCACGCGATTGGAGCTGGAAACAACCGGGTCTCCACTATGCTCCGCCGAGCAAAAACTATAAAAGAACAAATTTGTGTTAGAAAACACAAGATTTCAAATATCATCTACTACCGATAGCCCGTCAGCTTCCGATCGCTGCCAGCCTTAACCTCGACTCCACCTCTGGGACATCCAGCATCGTTGTAACCACGGGAGAGTGACCAGAGGTCCACTTCGATTTTTTTCCCCTCAGGTGCCTTAACGCAGATGTATTTTGCCTTTACGCTATTGCTCTTATTTAGGAAATCTCACCACAATCATGAAATTGCAGAAGTCAAACTGATCTTTGATGCTGGATGCAGAACCTAGCTTGTAGTCGACTAGTTGCTTCTCTCTTGTTGCCACGAGGTTTCTTCCACATCCTGGTGGCTGAAACAAAGTAAATTTTGGGTTCGAGCTTATGTGCATTAATAGCTCTCATTCTTACCCGTTTGTCACACAAAGTACCTCCATAACCTCCGGGACAAATACATATGGAACAGTTTCGAGGATGTGGAAATCCTTCGTTCTCACACTTTGCGGATGTAGACCTGTTGCATTTTGCTAAAAAATTAGAGTTGCTCCTGTTTTATCGAGTCCTGCTCTGATGCACAACACCTAACATCCCATTTATTAAGATTTTAATAGTTGCATTGGAGCAAATTTAAGTTACTACCTACTTTACAGTTTTCTTGACCAGCAAAAGCGGGCTTATTGTAACAGCATGTATTAATTCACAGTAGCTGACTTCTCGGTAGTTTGCCTTATTCGGAGCCTCAGAAGTTCGAGTCGGCTACCTACAGCTGTTCGAGCATTCGACGTCGGTTTTCATAGACGTATTTAGTTCAATGCAGTGAATCACTTCTCGAATGAAGAAACCATACCTGACACTGGACTTTTTGGAAAGCGTATGGTGGCTGACTGCATTACGGACGGTAGTACGGAGACCACATCCACACGATAAAAGGACACATTGAAGTATCGCAGGAATACAAAAAAGACTGCTCTGTCTCACCTTCATCGATTTACAGAAGGCCTTTGATTCAGTTGAGATAAAAGCAATCATGGAAGCCCTTGGTAGTCAAGGAGTCGCTAATCAGTACATAAAGATTCTCGTTGAGCCGTACAAAAATTTTACAACCAAGATATTGCCATTATACAACGATGTTAACATTGACGTCAAAAGAGGAGTTAGGCAAGGCGATACAATCTCGCCAAAACTATTTACCGCTGCCTTCCAGAACGTCATGAGAACATTGGAATGGGATAATATGGGAGTGAAAATCGATGGTTGGCAGCTGCATCATCTTCGCTTTGCTGATGGCACCGTCCTTATAACACCAGACATTAGCCAAGCGGAACTTGTGCTTGCCGACTTTGATAAAGCCTGTGGAAAGATTAGCCTTCGACTAAATCTCACAAAAACTATGTTTATGAGGAACGAATATGTTTCGTATGCCCCATTCACGCTCAACGGATCGAATATCTTTGAACGCTCCAGTTATGTTAATCTATTTCGGGAAATCAGTGTGATAAACGGCTTAGGTCCAGACCTGAGGAGGAGGAAACGAGTGGCTTGTTGAGCTTTTAAGAGCATCGAGGATGTAATAAAGAGAACAAAGAACACTCGACTCCGTGCCCACCTTTTTCACTAAACGGTATTTCCGGCCCTAACGTATGCGTCAGAAACCTGATTGCTGCACAAGCAGGATAAATGATCACTCAGCGTTATCGAACGCACTGTCGAAAGGACGATGCTAGGAGTATCCCGTTTCACACAAATAGGGGATGGGATCCGAAGCTCCGACCTACGTCAACGATCAAAAATCAAAAATGTCGTTTTGTACGCCAAACAGTCGAAGATAATGTGGGCCGGACACGTAATGAGCATTTACGACATCCGATGGACAGGAGCCGTTAGTGACTGGATTCCTCGGGATGTCAAACGTATTGCAGAAAGACCACCGACCCGATGGTCAGAAATTTTCACGAAGAGCCTAGAAGAAAAGTATGATACTCGACGTTTCCCTAGAGAGAGTACAACCCACTAGGCTACTCTTGCACACAACAGGGATGAATGCAAAATTTACTGGCGCTTGATCGAGTCACTCGACGGTCAACGAGACTATAGGTGACATGGGTGATGTGCAGATGCAAACCTCGAAAGCATCCGCTCATCTTTTGGTGTTTCTTCGAGAACACGCTCGAACTCTTTTGGAGCACACTCTACTTTTATTTTAATGCACCTTTCATTTTCTTCCTTTTTTCTTTTTATACGATATGCATTAGTGATTAGCCATTGATGCACATTTTCCCAGACCTCAATTTGAGAATCTCAACTTTACATTTCAGGTCGACGTTGTGAGTGTCGCTTAAATTGTAGGAGATATCGTTCAGGCGCTCTCTGCTTAGTGCGACAGGTCACCGTAGTCGCGGTATCAGCCCGTGTTTCTGCTCCATAACAGTGCGTTGTTAGCGTTGTTAGGGCTTTTGAATCGAAAAGGTAAGCGTGGAATTTAAAATCCGTAATTCCTTCTTTTCTTGAGCATCTTTGAATGGCTTAGAATGCGTCCACGCAGCTTTCTTTCTTTTGGCTAATTCCTTCTTTATGTTGTTTGCCCATATTCATCAAGCGTCTACGATATTCGTATGAGATGGTTCCCGTAATTGGAAGATAATCCAGTTCGATCTGTTCACTCTATCGGTAGGGAACTTTCGTGAACTGAGTCCTCTTCTGATTTACGAGCAGTTCGATCGGTTTGCCCGCTTCGTTCGGTTCATTGAACATCGTCCTTGCTTTTCTTGTACTTTTCAAAAACGTAACGATGCTGGCGTTAAAGTTAAGATTTAGTATAAGCTTCCCTTGAATTTATTCGCCCTCTTTGTCTTAATCGACTGACTTTCCGCCAAAGTATTGCAGTAAAGACCTTAAGCGAAATAGTGCCGCCTAGTCAAACTTTCTTCGAACTGAGATAATGAATTTTTTAAGATTTCTTCCCACAGTGACGAGGGTCATCTATTCGGCGCGTGTCGATCACCCTACTTTTCCTCTCCAGTAAGACAATCACATAAACGTTACTATTAAAACCACCTTCAAAAAGAGCGTAGACATCGACCCTTGAAAGTACTGTTCTCGTGGTGTAGGTGTAGAGCAAAAAGAAGTTTTCACGGCGAGATGTAGGTTTGCTTGTTTGGTCTATTCCAGTGACTTACGCATCTCGAGATTTCATCACATCTCACCGGTAACCACACTGCTGACGTCGTGGATGGCAGTGTTCGGCGTTGTGAGGCGAATTTATTATTAGTAAAGCTATTTATGGTTTCCTAGAGTTTCAGGGTTAGCTTAGCTTGAGCTCCGCTCAAGTCGTCGCAACCACGGGAAGCCGCCAGCTCTCGTGGATAAGAGAGAGTTTGCCACCTGGCGACTAGATTGACACCAGGACCGCGGTGGTTTGTCGTATTAATCTAAGCTGAGCTTTTTGGGAGAAGCGTCGAAGTCTTTTTCATTTGGAAGATCTTGCGGAGAGGATCAACGTAGGTCAGAACCCAGAAATATATAATATTTACGATGATGCGAGCTCGCATTGATTGTCTAGTGAAAAGACAGTTCATCGTTTAGCAATCCGTGCTGTATTTACTGGTACATAAAGAAATAAAGTGTCAAACACCAGCTTTCATCTAATCTCGGAAAAAATCGATAACCGACTGCTGCACGACGCCATGCCTTTGTAAACAAATAATTATGTGCAATCAGTAAGAGCATATCCTGTATAAAAAGGCGCTACTGAATGAGCATACTTCTTCCCCATGCTGTGAAGCATTCCATTATTTCAGCTCGATGCGACGATTAAACCTACAATCAAATAATGAATGACTGCGGAGAACGAGCTCAAATTCCTGCAGCTCTAAGAAGACGAATGCGCCAAAACATTTGTTCCAATAACGTTTTTATAATGATCTCATGCAAGCTCGGTAATCTAACAAGATTTGGTTATTCATGCCGATGTTCATGAAAGTCGGTTTTCAAAGCAGTTTCAATTCCAGTAATCCCTGCAACGGTTGCATTTAATGCTAACCTACTTGGCTTGTTCTACAGCGTATCTACGCTCGTAATGACAAAATACAAGCGACCAGAAAGCGTAGTGCTAGTGATGCCATTCATCACGAGAGGAATGCTGATTCGACCCCACATTGGTGAAGCCTCTCATCCCTCTGGGTAGGAAATTGGTATCAAACTTGTCTGAGCCCAAACCGCTCTGTAACATCTACACAGGAACGCTCTAATACACCTGCCCCGTTACTCCATAGATAATTGATTGGACTACCGTTCAGCTACATTCGTAAAGAAGAGAACAAGCCCTACGCTGTAGCCGAGCCCAGAGGTGAAAAGCTCGCAGACCGTCGTTGCATGGTGGGTTCAAGGAAATAAATGAAATATAGGAAATGCTGAAATCCGTAAAGTAGATGTGAAGATGAGTAATGCAAAAATATAAAAAAAGAAATAATATTGATTTCTAACATCTCACAAATCGTATTCATCCCCTCATCTCATTAGTGCTTTTTCTAAAAGAAAATGAAAAGTCACTGGTGTGGAAGCACTCCTGTTTCTAAAATGATGTATGTAAACCCTCATTGTTGGACCATTCAGCGAGCTTTTTCGTATGGCTTTGTTTTAGATTTCTCATACCATTTTACCCATAAAAAGTCTGGTGATAACAGTTTAGGAATGGGGTTTCTTCATCACCCGAGCAAATTTCTCTATTTCAGTAGCATTATACCGCTCTCATCCTGTTGTGTTGTTAGTTGTCTTCTCAGCAGCATGGGGTATACTCAAGGCTTGGTACGCCCTCTTCTCCGCTTCATAGGAAGATCAAAAATATAAACTTTTTTCAGCACGTTCGCTAAACTGTAAATCCGCCTTTCCGTCTCCACTATGCCCATCTCGGTCACACAAACTTTTCGCTGAAGTGCGCACGTAGACCATAGAGCGGGCACAGCCTGTACAAGGATTCTAGCTAAAATTTCTCAAGACTTTCGCAAAAATACAATTATTTTTTTGACTTATTGCTGTTGCTGTAAGAAAAAGAGCCCAACAAGACGACACTTTCTCGACAATGCTGGTTCCATTTGCATAGTAGTGGATGATGAACTCAGTTGACTGACACGAGGAAGGCATATGTACTGATGGCAAACATCCACATTCAATGTTAATTATACAGAAGAAGGAAAGAAGTTTGAGTCAAATTCAGGTTTCTTAAAGAATGCAGTGGCCAACTGATAAACCGGGAAGGCTGCGCTCAGCTTTTCCAAGTTACATTCCTCCCAGAGCTGTATTGCCTTACAGAGATGTGAGCTTATATTTCAACTATGTCAAGAATCGTCAACCATGTGCGACTCTGACAAGCGACTCTTCCTCAGTGGGAGGTAAACGTATACTGTTTAACAACCTCGAGATTGCTGAGAGAGAAAACGACGATTTTATATTCCAATGCCGAGGTTAATAGAAAGTCGATCCTGGGAACTGTTCCAACCTATGGCCGCAATGTTAAGCTTTTTTTTCGAAGTCTGAAGTCTTCTAAACGCAGAAGAACATGCACTGAGCGCAAAACTTTGATGCACAAATCCTATAAAGAAATGAACACGACAGATTGACGAGAAGAATAGTGGAGTGGGCTCCACAAAGATGCAAGCGTCTCCAGGGCGATCATGTACACGATGGTGCCACTGGTTTGCAACCCAGTATTAGAAACCATGGATGTTTTATATGTCACGATATCACACTCGCACATTTCACCATAGTCAAATCTCCAAAACTGAATTACGATCGCGAATCGAACTAAGAAATGAAGTTCACTGGTAGAGCATCCGCAAGTGGTTTCGCTACTAACTTTTTTCTCTTCTCCAGTTCACATTGTTCAGGTTTTAACCCTGGAGCGCACAGAATATTTCAGAATGTTCTCCACATTTCAAATGTCTCCATTGCCACTTTCGATGAAAGTTCACCCATTTCTAAGTTTTTCTCCAAGTTTTAACAAGAAGCTTAAATCAATAAAAAAGGTCCCGTCTATAAGCATGCTATTCAACTCCTCAAATCCCTTGCCTACAAGAAAATTATCGTGAGTGCGCGAAAACCAGTGTTTCCACGACTTCTTAATATATAAACTTCTTTTATTGTCAGTGGATTCCTTTTTTCTATTGGCAATTAACATGTTGGGTAATGGTTATCTTATAGAATACGTGCATATAAAAAAACCAAAGTCATACCAACATAAGTTCGAAAATACTTCGAAATGCCGGACGCGCTCTGGTTTGGTGGAAGCTTTAGTGGAATGAACACGCCTTCTAGATGGAAAAAGCAGAGCCTCTTCAATAACAGTGTGACGTTCTTAGCCCACCGAATCTTCTCATTTTATTTTATTTTATTTTATACGTTCTGTCACCACGTCTAGTGCTGTGCGGATCCTAGCACTTCTTACACTCAATCAGTTCCCTCGTCTCCATTGTCCACGAAGATCTTCCAACTTTTACGTGTCGCTTCGGTTGCTGCTTGAGGATTTTCATTTCATCTTGAATGTCGTTAAGTGCTGGTGGAGCACTTGTTTCTGGAGTCTTGACATGACCGAGTTGGAGGGTTCCCAAATGGATTACAGAGAGTAGTTTTTTTCCAGACAAGTCCCAATTCCCCGGCCCCGGAGGGATAAGAGGCCTGGGTGGCCAGCAGTGAAATCAAACTAGCACATGCACGTCACGACAGACATCACTACCGCTACAAATTTTTTTTTGATAAAAAATTATATTCTGCTGTCGAAAGACTAAAATCATTCATTCTATACTATGTTTTTATCGCGGCCAACTTGTTTAAGACTACAACCGAAACGAAATGAGTGTCGCACAACGCGGTAGCCACGAAAATTTGACTTTAAGGCATTATATGTTAAAGTTAGTCTAACCGTTACATCCGTAGTGTTCGTTGATTGTGAAGATATCAGAAAAAGAAATCAATTCCGATCCCATAGTTTTTTGATGAAACGGATCTCTTGCAATCATGGTGGGCAGCTGGTTAATTGAACCACTGAAAAACATAACACCGCTTACACGTATGTCAGTGATCGTAAAGAAGAAAAGAAGAAAATGCAAACCTTAGTTCTCCGTAGTGCATGACACTGCCGTAGTCATAGCTGAGTCCGTAGGTTTCGGTGTAGTTACTACCCACTTTTGCGAAATTACCGATATGATTTGGCTAAAGCAATAGCACTGATTTTTCAAAGAGGTTCTTTATTAAATTTTTCATAACAATATACGTCTGCGTTTTTTTCGACGATCGTAATGTATTCGTCACGATCATATCGCGACATTGTGTGGAGGAGTCCAAGAACATGGCCAATCTTATGCACAGCCGTACCTACCTAAATATCCTGCTTTTGGCAAGAAATGAGAGCCTAACTAGAAAACATGGGCAAAAAATGATTAGTCAGTTGTTATTTTAAGAGCTTTTAATTTGAATCGGTGGTAAGTTGCATCACCGTCAGGCGATCACCAAGAGAAAGAAGCTGATCTCCGCTGAGTCGTCCAATACCCGACCAGCTTCTGTTTTCATTGACCACGACCACCTTGTCCTTGGCTGTAACTAGTTGAGGTAAAAAAGCGATTCAATTATTGATGTACCTACAACGAACCATCTTTGTCTTCCATAAAGTCAATGCAGGTGCCTTCACTCCACACCTTTACGCCCATCCTGAACATCTTTTGTGCGACCTGATCTGAATGTTCAACATTTACACTGCACGCATGAAAGGATTATAGTAGCGAAGTTGAAAAGAATCAACAGATTTCCTGCATAGCAGGAGGGTGGAAATGGTGCTGCTATATTCCCAGACAATTCAGACAATTCTGATGCCAATTTTTCGAACCCGGAGGGATGGAACTCTTGGTGAGCCAGAGGTGCAGATTCAATCGTATGTGTGGGCAGCAGGGCACCTCCGATCAATGTGCCTCACGCGTCCCTTCTCCTAACTTTTCTGTAATAGGTACTCTTATCTTGAATTAGGTATTCAGTTGTAGTTCTTATGCTTTCATTATATTTGCATTTTCCACTTCTCACCTTTGCCTATTAAATCAATAAAATCGTTATTGCTGTATCATTGCAGTGCATATACAGAAGTTTAATTATCAAAGTTTGAGGTTTGAGGAAGTAGAGGTACAAGT
Organism: Angiostrongylus cantonensis; assembly: GCA_009735665.1. Lineage (NCBI taxonomy): Eukaryota > Metazoa > Nematoda > Chromadorea > Rhabditida > Metastrongylidae > Angiostrongylus > Angiostrongylus cantonensis. The sequence goes on from MQTX01000050.1 coordinate 755,071, forward strand.
GAAACTTCCTCAAACCTCAAACTTTAATAATTAAATTGTTGTAATAAATTTAAAAACGACCATTTAACACTGAGTGCATAAACATAGGAAGGAGCCGTTCAAATCAACTAGTCTGCACCCTGTTATGTTGAGTGATACATTGCCATCATGTTTGGTACTTGATACCTGAATTACCCGTCTTCATTGGTTGCGCGGGCTCTAGCATAACCTCCACTTTTAGGAGATTTGCGGTCAAGCTATTGTAGTTTCAATCCCGAAGTCAGCCTGGCCAAAGTCTGCCTCAGATCTTCACCACCAGAGGAAGTTGCAGCTCTTGTGGATTAGGGAGATTTGCCACCATGCTACTAGTTTGATAGCAAGACAGTGGAGGATCTTGGTATTAGTTTACTTCTAGTTGTGCTTTCTGATAAAAACGTCGGACTCCTCAGCTTGGAAGACACTGCTAGAAGAATGAACCCACCCTTGTACATCGCAGTCCGACACCCAGGGACACCTTCCCGCCACGTTGACGATGAGGCGGTAAACCGCTGCAAGGACGTTGCCAAATAGTACTAAAAACCAAGAACCAAGAACAGATTGGCTCATCATCTTTTTTGCCACATTTTAACACAAAGGAACACTTGTATGAAACATGTTCCAAACATCCACCTGCGTTTGCTAAGGAGGAGAGAAGTTGCATGTGTTCGGGTACCCTTGTACACAATCTCTTGTAAACCGCGGTTATTGGCGTAGTAAAGTTAGAATAAAATACTTCACTAAGCAAGCGTGGAAAATAGAGACATAGCAGCGAAGATTTTAGATAGAAGTGGCCATTCTCGCAAGGGATTGGAAAACTTAGGAACGTAAAACCCTCGAAGGATTCAGATAAATTCCACTAATCCAAAGATGAGACAGAAGTTGGAGTACCTTATCAACACGCTAGATTCCACACATTGTCTCAAGTAGATATTTTAACGTAAGAAGGCCTCATCCATGTGAGTTCCGTAATGGTCGCTCTCCACATGGAATACTCAGTGAAAATTCATAGAAAATGGTGATGTGAAGAAGGTGTTTTATTTCTAGCGCGATTAAAAATCAGGTAACGTAGTTTTTCTTTCGCTGGCGTTATGGAAACATTTAGCTTATCAGACTGCATTCAAATTAAACATTCCAGCTCCTGATAAGAGTGATACCCGAAATGTAGTGAAATATAGATTGCAGTGTGAACATCGTTTGTACTCATCAGCAAAACAGTAAATTACTACTAGTTGCTTTCATTCTAAAATGAAAGGTGGAAATTGGAAGCTTAAAATTAAAAAAAAGTTTCTATTCGAACCAGCCTGATATGTTGAATGTATAGTAAACGCCATCATTCCACACTGAGTGCGTACTGGAGTTGCCCTTCCAAACCTGTCTCTTTGTACGATCACCGGTTTCAACGTCGTTTAAGACTTTGCCGCTGAACTAAGCCAAGTTTAACTTATAGAAAAAGCTAAACCTTATAAATTTCTAATGTGATAAGTTACTCTGTTAGAATGATGTCACTTCGAAGATTAACTCGTCCTACTCCTCGCTCAGAACTGGTTTCGAAATTCGAGTTGTCGATGTGCGTCCCGTAACCATTCGTTTCCGTATTGACGTCCTGGAATACAGGCAGCCTTATTCGAAACTATAAGAACCAAAACATTGAATAATGTGTAAAAACATTGCCTTTAAGGATTTATTAGCTGTGGTATACTCCTTTCTATACTCTCCCATTTGTTCCATCAGTGCTTTGGAAGAAATTTCTCTACGTGGGGAGACTCCAAAGCTATTCTCCATCTGAAATCATTGGCAAACATTGCTATTTCAGTGTACAAGTGTCCAGTTGCCTCAGCACCTCAATTCTTGTGAGCTTACTCCTTCTGGTCTTTTGAACACCTTCACAACCGGTGGAAGTGCCGATATTCAATACGCGACAGCGTGTCATTATCGTAGTGGCAAATAGTGGCAGAATGGCTCTCATTTTGAAATACCTGAAAAACGTTCTCTAAATATCAATGGTATTTCAGCATGAAATGGAATTTTGATAAGAGTTATTGTCGCTACCAACCGTTGTTTAACAAACACGAGGTGTTAATTTAATTCTTTATCTACGCATAAGCTGACGTTTCAGCAGATTTCTCCATCTTCAGAGCCTGACAAGTCAGGTTGACAGTAATCCACTCAGTTAAACACCTTGATAACCAAACACAGGAAATCCTAAACCAAGAAATTTTCCAATGAAACACCAATTTTTTTATTTAGCGAGTGTATGCTGCATAACGCTAAACACAGTAAAATAAACGGGCCTCATTCCTACGGCTTTTGCCGATATGCTAGGGTTGGGTCGGGCGAGTACGGAGGGGCCGCTAAAACCTCGGTGCCATTCTACCTCACCTAAATCGCAAACAGCTAAGGCTACGTTCTGCACCAACAATGCACGCTCAGTTGAATCATTATCTGAAAGACCACTTTGTCTTACTTTTCACGATTCAAAAAAAGTTGTTCGACTCATTTAAGATAGAGGCAGTCATGGAAGGTCTGGACAGCCAGGACGTCCCTGCTTATTATATAAGAACTCTTCGAAAGCTACATAAAAATTTGACAACAAAATACCGCTATTTTGCAACGATATTCACTTCGACGTCGAAAGAGTAATTAGGAAAAGCGATACCATTACACCAAAATTATTTACAGCCACCCTGAAGAACGTCATGTGAACAAGGTAGGTAAGAGACAAGAAGGTAGTGAAAATCGATGGTTTGCCATAACATTATCCTCGCTGTGCTAATGAAATCGTTCCTGTACCATTAAGCGAAAGCCAGTCGAAAAGAATACAGCCGAATTTGGCAACGCCTGTGGAAAGACTGGTGTTCGAAATCTCACAAAAATTATGTTCATTGAGAGCCATTTGGTCTCGTATGCTCTATTCACGCTCAACGGTGGGATCTGCACAAAATTCGAGCAGGGTCATGCAAAAAAGTAACAACGGTAAAATGGAACCAAAAACTCTTACCATAGAAACTTTCTGCAACTTTCTATTAAGTATTGTTATACTGTTATAACAGGATGAAGTTCTCGGCGTTGATTAATCCCTTAGGAACGCGCCATGTATTCGACTTCATTAAGTATCGTTGGAGGTGATTGAATGCATGGTGGACTGCCGATGTATCGAGTCAGCGCTGCCATTCCTCCAGACAAATTTTGTACCAATTTGTCGACCCCGGAGGGATGGAAGGCTTGGTAGGCCGTGGCCGCGGGATCGACTCCACATGTGTGTCGCAGTGGCGCCTCCAAGCACTGCGCCACACACGCCCCTGCTTCTGCTAAGTGTATAACATCAAAATAGTCTTTAGTTCTCAGTGTGTCACATTGTTTGAGCAAGATATTTAGACGTTTAAATAGTCCACATGGTCAAAGGTTATTGATAGAACTTTCGGTCTGTTGATATAAGGTCTGTTGATATATTGAAGATTTACCCTTTCGAAAGTTCTTATTATCGTAAATAAGTTGCTACGGTTGTGTGCTCTTTCCTAACGCTCCGCTGTTTGACCTAAAACTTTGTAATCCATAACAGAATTTTTTTTGAAAGAAGGAATATAACAAAAGTTTAATGGAGAACTGCTGCTAGTGGTGATTAGGAAATGCGTGGCGTTTCCAGCAATCATTGCTTTTAACGTCTCTTTGGATTTCGTAATGAGTTTGCTCACCTGTCGTGCAAACTATTCGAAAGTGGAATGAGTTTGCTCAGCGTTACGATGTATTCTATGTTTAATGACAACACGATAACATACTGTGCTTTTGTGGAGAAAATTCCTGAGACAAGCCGTAGTTTGTGAAACCGTTATCAAACATGCAACAGCGCCATTAATTCTGTTCCACGCGCTTTCCTTTAATTAGTTTTAGGCTAATGAGCACAATCAATGTCAAATCAATCTTTCTGCATTGCTGCTTTGTCTTTTAGGCCTTTATAATGTCCCACCCTTTATCTCAACTTCTCGTAGGAATTGTTTTCTACTTGTGCTGCTCGGATATCTCTGTGTTGGTTTTGTTCCATCGTTGTAACTGCAATAATACTGTGCAAGAATGGTTCAACTATCCGAATTTAAGACGTGGTGTGGCAAACATTTTGAAGAAAATTAAAGTGACCGTACAGTAATCGGTTTCATACGACAGCTCATCACTCGACTTTAAAGGCTGCCATTCACAGAGATCTTTTTACGTATCCGTTAAACGCGTATTTATATTAGTTTTAGGTGTTGTAGAGGTTGTTAATGCTACATAAGAGGCAATTTTTAGAAATGGTGCAATGTTTATGTTTTAGTCTGATGTTTACAGCGTCAATAGAATAGGAAACCTAAGCCTACCCTTCTACGAACGGTTGTGAAAACAACGACTATACCACCATGTAACGGCTTCCCTATATAGTCTTAGAAGTGATTTATCTTTTTATGCAGCAGTGCTCCAATGTGCAATACATTAATGCTAAAGAGCGGCGGTGACGTCTCTGTTTTCCGCAGATGGTAACAATCTCTGCAGTGGCTGCTCCCTTCATCAACATAGTTCTCTCGCCAACGAAACGTGTTCGTACAGAAGAAGTATTTTCTACTATTAGGCTCAAAAGGCACTCTTCCATAGACTACGTTCCCTTCATCGTCTGACTTGAATAAGCTATTGATTGGAAAAAGCATAGGAAAGAATTGTGTGCGCCAAGTTAAAGCATGGAAAAAGGACGTCCGAAAAGGTGAAACTGTTACCTTCGCCTCAACACAGTATAAGTTCGTAGCGTAGATATTGCTGAGAAAGAGCACTACCTAACTGTAAAGGAGTTGAATCAATTTACCATCGTCTGTGATGCATATATATGCCTCTTAGAAGTGTAGCCCATTTTGAATCCACCCTCTTAGGTTGACCAAGTAAAGACGTTTTGGAAGGTTATCTAGGGCGGCAGCAACTCGACTGCTCTTTAGCGATGAATCCATGTATATCTGTACATCTATTAGGCCCCTTCATTGTTGCTATCAGCTGCCTACGTTGTTATTGTCGCACAGTTTATATGAAAATTATTTATATAATTGTTTGCACAATTTTAATGATCAAACAGTAGAAGCGACACGAAACTCTTCGTGTAAAAACACTGAAGCTGTTCGTTTTCTACAAACCAGACAAGTAATGCAAAGAAGCTGAGCGAGAAGAGCAAGTCTTCCAACACACCAACAACGCTGAACCTTCAGTTGTCACAACGACGAAATGAGATACGACGAAAAAAAACCACTCAAACAAGCTAAAGATTTGCTTGAAACGTCACTAGTCGCTTTTTTCCTATATACAAAAATTATGAACTAAGGTTAAATAAGGATAGAAAGGTGAAGCATTTGGCCTTAATTTATTTATCAGAGGAGACATCTACTTCAACTTCAATTCGTTGACTTCAACAAAAGTTTATTGTTTTCTTGATTAGCAAATGCAAGGTTGTTATTATACTACATGCTCACATCATCTGACGTTTCAAAGAATTCACTTTCTTCACAGGTACAAGGGCCAAATTGACATTCGGTCTGGGCAGCCACACTTATAAAACCGAAAACGAAGAAGTAAACGTACAGAACGGCATCTTTGATTTTTCGTCGTTGACGGTAGTGGGTGATGTGGATTCCTTTCCTTACTTGTGTACTCCTAGTATACTCCTTTCTTCTACGCGCTCAATATCGTTTAGTGATCTTCCATCCTACTTACGCAGTGATTAGGCTTTTGACGCATGCCTTAACGCAGGAAGTACCGTTGAGTGGTAAGCTGGAAACGGAGTCAGGTGTTCATCGTTCTCTTCATTATATCTTCGATGCTTTTTAAAGCAAGTTGCTCATTTCCTTCTGCTCATCTCTAGAACTAAGTCGTTTAACATGTTAATTTCTTACCCTAGACAGACGTAACTGGAGCATTCAGAGATAATCGTTCCATTGGGCGTGAATGGGGCATTCAAAGCCAATCCGTTCTTCGTAAACATCGCTTCTGTGAGATTTAGTTGAAGACCAATCTTTCCACAGGGCTTATCAAAGTCGGCAAACATATGCTCCGTTTGGCTAATTTTTGGTGTTACAAAGACGATGTAATCAGCAAGGGTAACTGCCGACCATCGATTTTCACTCCCATATTATCCCATTCCAATGCACGCCTGACGTTCTGGAGGGTGGCGGTAAATAGTTTTGACGAAAAGATATCACCCTGCTTAACTCCTATTTTGACGTCAACGTTAATATCGTTGTAGAATGGTGATTGTTTGTTAAAATTTTGTACAGCTCACGAAGAATCTTTATGTACTGAGCAGGGACTCCTTGACTATCAACGGCTTCCATGACTTCTCCTATCTCAATTGAATCAAAGGCCTTCTGTAAATCTATCAAAGTGAGACAGAGCAGTATATTTTGTATTTTTGCGATGCTTCAATAAGCCTTTTTATCGTGTGGATGTTGTCTCCGTACTAAATCCTTTTCGAAACCCTGCCAGCTCACATGGCTGTCCTTCTTCCAGTCTTCTGAGCAAACTCGTCCCACTTTCGAATAATTTGCACGACAGGTGAGCAAACTCATTTCCTCTGTTGACGTCAACGTTAATATCGTTGTAGAATGGTGATATCTTGGTTGTGAAATTTTTGTACAGCTCACGAAGAATCTTTATGTAGTGAGTAAGGACTCCTTGACTACCAAGGGCTTCCTTGACTGCTTCTATCTCAATTGAATCAAAGGACTTCTCTAAGTCGATGAAAATGAGACAGAGCGGTCTTTTGTACTCTCGCGATACCTCAGTGAGCCTTGTTAACGTGTGAATGTGGTCCATCGTACTAAATCCTTCTCGAAACCCTGCTTGCTCGCACGGCTGTCCTTCGTCCAGTGTTCTGTCAATCCTGTTCAGGATGACTCGAGTGAAAAGTTTGTAGACGACAGACAGCAAGCAGATTGGGCGATAGTTGCCTATATTGTGTAGGTCACCCTTCTTGAACAACAACACGGTCTTGCTGGTCTTCCACTGAGTAGGGACCATGCATTCAGACAGGTAACGTGTGAAAAGCCTAGCCAGTGTGCTTACGAGGACTGGCGGAAGGTTCTTCAGATGTTCTGATCTTACCATGTCCGGACCTGGTGCTGTTCGATTCTTTACCGACGAAATGGCATGTCGGATTTCGGAAGGGAGAACCGGGGTGGCACAACATATTCATTTTTTTTATGTAACAAGAGGTAGACTTGACTATCGAAGAGATCTGAATAGTGGATGATTTCTCCATTGCCTTTCCGAACGCTGCAACTGTTCCTTCTGGGCGTTGGAGTGCAATCATCTTGGTCTTGTAAAATATTATCGGATTCTCTAGCTGTGCCTCTTTTGCTCTAATTTAATTTACGCTTGGTCTTGAGGATTTTCGGGAAGCGTGATGACATAGTAGTTTTCGGTGCAAAGGCCTACGATCGCTCAACTAGTTTCTTACGTAACCGACGTGAGTGATTTATGGCAAATGAAGCTGAATTCATTCTGTGCATTCAACGGCGGATGCCCTACATTATGGCAAATGGTCGGAGATTTCCATCAAAAAAGGCGATCCGCAGAAGAATGTTCAGATTGACAATAAGGGTGCAAAAATCGTTTTACATCCTTGGCATATGAGTAAATTCTCGTTATATGTAACCGTATCAAAGAGCGAGTATTACATCATCACCAATTCCTGCATCCAGCTATCTCACGTCTGTCATTTTGTTAGCTTCCATAAAAAAATTTATTCCAAAGACTAAACGTTCTAGCTTTGACAAATGTACATTCATGAATTACTGCAAGCCTTTGTAGGAAGTAACTGTTTTCGAGTTCTTTACTTTACGTGACCAATCAACACATCCACTGAGCCGCTGCAAGCACTTCTTTCCTCGCATCCATCGGCTACAATGGTTTCCGAGCATTTGACGCCTTGTTTGAACCACTGCTTGAGGAATTCGCTCTCCCTTAATGAATGACGAAGAATGCCGGTCAAGTAAATTCTTTTCACAGTCTTTGGAGAAAGCCAGATTAAGGCATCCATACGCGTATTGAATGAGAGCCCCGGGACGGGAATCGATGTGGTGTCTTTGCTTCCTGATTAACAGTCACTAACCACTGCGCTATCCCCATCCTACTGTATGACAAAAAACAAAAAACCTTCAAGCTTATTTCTGTAAAACTTTTTTTAAATGGTCTGCAGCATTTGGGGTGCTTGAATAATTATCCAAAAATTTTCTTCGATCTATGTAGAAAGAAACCGCTCGTATCTTGTGTGATAATTACGCACCACTACTACTGCTAATCACAATCACACAACTAAACGCGTTTATCCTTTTTTGAAAAATTGTAGCCGAAATTGTTGTCTTACACTTTGTTACGTGGCCCGACATCGCATACGAATATTACAGAATTTCTTGGATTCGGTTCTTTTCCGAACACCCACCATCCACAAAAGTCTTTGAGCATTGTGCATGTAGGTACTGCTGCTACTCGAGGATTTTCCTCCTTCTTCATGAACGTCGTAGAATCCTCGTCGAATCGGCTCTCCCTGGAATGCTGAATGGGGCGCACTATGGCGTTCTCAAGGTGGAATGGAAAGATTGGGATTGTCACACAATGTTTGCTATCTACAGATTTGGTGAGCACTGAGCGGGGTTGCATCATCCTCTTACTGGTGGCGCCTACTGCCGTTGGAATAAAATATTGGCTTATTACTATTTGATTTTCCGTTAGATGGAAAAATTATGATTCACTAGATTGCATGCATGTATCTTCTGTATCACCTGCAGTCTCGTTGATCGTCGGATGACTAGAGCGGGCGCCAGTAAATCCTCCATTTTTCCCTGTCGCGTGCAAGAGTAGCCCAGTGGGTTCTGCTCGCTTTAGGGCGGCGTCGAGCATCATATCTCTCTTCTAAGCTTTTCGTGAAAAACTCTGACCATCGGGTCGGTGGTCTTTCTGCATTACGTTTGACATCCCGAGGAATCCAGTCACTAACGGCTCCTGTCCATCGGATGTCGTAAATGCTCATTACGTGTCCGGCCCACATTATCTTCGACTGTTTGGCGCACAAAACGGCATTTTTGATTTTCGATCGTTGACGTAGGTCGTAGCTTCGCATCCCATCCCTTACTTCTGTAAAACGGGATACTCCTAGCATCGTCCTTTCGACGGCGGGTTCGACAACGCTGAGTGATCTTTCATCCTGCTTACGCAGCGAACAGGTTTTTGACGCGTACGTTAGATCAGGAAGAACCGTTGAGTCGAAAGGGTAGACACGGAGTCGGGTGTTCTTTGTAATCTTCACTACATTCTCGATGAGCTTGAAAGCTCCACAAGTCGCTCGTATCCTTCTGCTCAGCCCTGGAGCTAAGTCGTTCATCACATTCGTTTCCCGACCTAGATAGACATAACTGGAGCATTCGGAGATATTCGTTCCATTGAGCGTGAACGGGACAAATAAAAACTAATCCGTTCTCCATGAACATCGCTTTCTTGAGATTTAATCGAAGACCAATCTTTCCACACGCTTTATCAAAGTCCGCAAGCATACGTTTCGCATGGCTAATGTCTGGTGTTATAAGGACGATATCGTCAGCAAAGCGAAGGTGATGTATCTGCCGACCATCGATTTTCACTCCCATATTATCCCATTCCAATGTTCGCATGGCGTTCTGTAACCGAAATCATGTAGTTGCAGAAATCGAAGTGATCTCTGAGACCGGATCCAAAACCTAGACGACGATTAACAATTTGCTTCTTATTTGTCGCTACTAGATCTTCTCCACAGCCTAGTGGCTAAAATGAATTTATTCCTTTTGTCAAACGTATGCTCATCTACAGTGCTTGTTCTTACCCGTTTATCACACAAGAGACCACCGTACCCACTTGGACAGATACAAATGGAGCAGTTTCGAGGGTGAGGAAATCCTTCATTTGCACATTTGGCGGAAGTGGACTTGTTGCATATAGCTAACGAATTAGAATTTAGTTTGCAAGCTATTGAGCTCTAATGAAAGCCATCTGAACGCGTACCGTTGCATCCTTAGTGCTCGTTGATGACGAAGATATCTGAGAACGAAATCAAGTCAGATCCCATTGTCTTCTGTTAATTCGCATCAGTTGCAGTTGTGGTAAGGCGTTGATAAATAGAACAACATAAGAAAACAAGATTGGTAACAAATGTGGGAAAAATCCTAGATGTTTATTGGAAACCATTGTTCATCGTAAGGTTATAAGGGCTAATGTTCACATACGTTAAAATATTTTGCGTAACGAGTTTAATGTAACTGTCCCGATCATATCGACTCATTGTGTGGAAGAATCCAAGAACATGGCCGATTTTATGCACAGCAGACCACCGACTTGTCTTGTCTTCTGAAAATACCTCGTCATTAGGCTTCGGGATCGTTGCAGTTAAACATTAGTGTAGTTAATTACTCTGTCGGAACAGTTTCACCGTCCGATCGAATTTGCCTATTGTCTTTCTCAGAATACGTCTTCAACTGCTGACTGTTGTACCTGCGGTTCTCTCTCATGTGAGGGATCTCGAGCCGGTTAGTAGCGAGGCCACGTGGTGCGTCCCCAGGTGATGGATATCCACGCGTGTGTTGCAGGACGAGTCCGACCACTGCGCCACGAGCGCCCTTGAAAACAATGTTAAAGCTTATTAATGACAACACATGATAAGATTTTGGGTCTTCTCGAGCCGGTTAGACGCAAGGCTACGTGACGCGTCTCCAGAAAGCGGACGCGGACCAAAAGCGACCTTTGCTTCTTAGAGACTCAGGTGGATCCAGGGGATGGACTCCCTGTTTCTGCTGCGCCGATTTGGCACATACTTTCTGTATTTGCTAGGCGTATTCATGCATGCGTGTGGGATGCATTCTCGCTTTATGTGGATTGTATTCTACCAGTCAATTCGGCGAAAAGCCTACAATCAAGTGACAGGGAAGTGCATGGTAGGCAGTTAGAAGGCGCCTCCAACAAATAAGCTCCATGTCCACTCTGGGAGGACCTAGAAGCGACAACATTATATGAAACCGCTCATATAATGAATTCAAAACGGCGTCTTCTGTAGTTTTAATACATCAGGTTACTCTCGCAAGGAATTGCTCGTCTGTACTTACATATCAGATACTTGAATGGTCCCTCGTCACTCAGCATAAATTCCATTCTTCGGAGGTTTACTGGTTTAGCCATTGTGGTGCCCTCGAATACCGAGAACAGTCTGGTCAAAGTCTGCTGCAGGTTGTTATCACCACAGGCAGTCGCACCACTTGTGAATCAGAGAGATTTTCCACCATGAAACTAGTTTGATACTCGGACGATGTTGGATCCCCATAGTGATTTACACTTACCTGGGCTTCCTGATGGAAACGCCGGAATCCTTCTCAGCGGGAGACCTTGCCGGGGAGATGAACCCGCCCGCTGTAGATCTCAGCCCAACACCCAGAAAAACCTCCCAACCACGATTAAGTGAAAAACTGTTGGGAGAATTGTTGATGTTTAGCATAGTAACTTGACAAGATCTTCCTACACATTTCATTAACGTTGTTTCTAAACACTATTGCAACCACAGGCATTAAACAGGCAGAACAAATGATTATAATACCCATCTTGATCACCTGGATTACTGTGGTGTTGTTTTTTGCCTTACATGACCGTTTTCACATTTCGTGCACTCCCAACTCCCCACTTTACCCTCGACCCCAAAAATAATTTTCTGCTTGGTAATTTACTGGTCTTCATGATTAACATTGAAGTACTAATAATAGTAACAACAGTGATACAGTAATAAATTTTAGCAGTGGTATGTGCAGTGTAAGTGTAATAGTACAACAGTGAAAGCAATCTCAGAAATAATAATAATAATAATAATAATAATAATAATAATAGCACAGTAATGGTGATTTTTTTAATCCAAGCGGCAAAATAACCATGAAGGAAGCGAAAGGCAATGACGACAGACACTAAGTAACAGTCGCTGAAAAAACTATTTCTTATAAGTAGACCAACATATAAGAGCACGAAAGCTGAAAGCTGTATTTGCAGCTACGGAAAAAGTGATCGTAGTCGGAGAAAATGAGTGCTGGGCAGACATTGCACGAATGGGCGGCGAGCAGTTTCTCTCCCTTACATGGGATGCGTGCAGTCTTTGTGCTTAACAATTTTACATGCCGAGTTGTTTTGTTCACAATGAAGAATCTACTGGTGGTGTGGTACCACCACAACGATGCCGAGATATTTGTAAATCTCAGGACCACAGGTGCCTGCCTTGTCTGACTACCAGCCTTATCTGGTTCATTGCCGATTTGGGCACCCCAGATCAATGCCGTTGACGGGAGACAGCTGATGGCTCTGATCGATAGAATTAGCTGAGAGACAGGCAAAACAAAGAACCAGCATGGTGTGGTGGTGAACGCTTTATCCCCCGGAAAGGTAATAGCGTGTTCGTCTTCCACTGGAGAAATCCGCGGTCCTCAATCTTCCAAATATATCAGCATCATTGTGGCTATAGGCAGTAATTGCGAAAGAGATTTTTAGTCAATAAATGTGTCTTGAACTGGAGTGATTTTGAGGAGCCATGCACCACATGAAGAGAAGACAACTTTCTCACGACTCTCCCCAAAACGTTGAAAAGCAGTACTGGGACGTTCTGAGTAATCATTGCAAATAGTCTCTTGTATTGTATTGTGTTGTCCAATTGTACAATAACTCTTGTATTGTCGACTGGAGACAAAGCTCATGTCTCATATATCTGACAGCGATTTCCCTGCTCCGAGAGAGTGAGAGGCTTGCTGGGTCCGGAGTAGGGTCGAACCAAACAAACCTTTTCTCATACTCACTGCATATCTGGCACTGTACCAATTGCCTTGTTTTCTATTGCTAAGTGCGGAACACCGTAGTCAGTCTCTGTATTGTATGCTAATTGATTAGTTAATTAACTCGTTATGTTGAACAGTTAACACGTGTCATGGAACTTTTGTTGTGGGTAGCGTTTTACGTAGAATGGTTCCTCAGTGATTGTTCGTTGATGATAAATTGCTTTCGTAAAGTCTACTTTTTCTGCAACAGTTGGTTTATGATGAACTTTCGCTCCAACACTGATTTAGTGAATCTACCCTGACATGCAATGTTTTGCACGCCATCCACTCCTCGCACGATGCTTAAGGACGGGTCCTCTACGGAAGTGTTTTATTTTGCATTTGTCAAGCCCCTCTTCTATCTGTTCTATCTGAATTTCGTGTCTTGTAGCGGTCATTAACGTCTAACTCTCAAAAGCAAAATGAATTGAAACATGCACCACAGTAAACCTTCTTTTCAGCATTTTTCGTGCTGCGTTGCGTTTTCAGCTGCATTTTCTTTTATTTTCTTCAGCTGCTTATTCAATGAAGGTGTGGCATTAGGTGCGTACAGTCCGAATAAAGCTACATGGTGTACTTGACAGTTTAAAAAATGCATTATTTTCTCATTATTTAGTTGTAATGCAGTTCTTACTTACTTCAGACATGCCCCGTTTACGGAGCCTACTTTCATCGAAACGATTCCACATTGTTGATGATAGAAGGTTACAGCAATGTTTCCACTGCACTTAACCGTTGAAGTTCGACGCTTCAAAACACCTCATTGGCCCGATAATACGGTTAATTACTCAGAAAGTTTCGAACGATGTGATGTTGGACTAGTTGCACTTAACTTACTTGCTTATGGTCTACGAAGTGCTCGGTGCTTCATCACACAAACTCAGTAACTCTGCTTACAGGCACATCTACGGCTACTGAAAGTGCTCTGTTGGAACACATATAGCTCTTTATCCATATTCTCTTTTGATTACCAAATAAATCGACTAACTTGAACGATCTTCCCAACGGTTTACCACTTTATTCTAGTGTTCCTGAGTGTTGGGCTGCGATGTGCAGCGTAGAATTTATCCCCCAGCAGGGTCTCACAAGCTGAAAGAGATCCCGACGTTTCCATCAGGAAACCCAGCTAAGAGTAAACCAATAACAGGATTCACCACCGTTCTAGTACCGAACTAGTCGCATAGTGGCAAATCTTCCTCTCACACGCAAGGGCTGCGACTGCCTGTGGTGGTGGTGAGCTGGGGCATACTTTGGCTACGCTGACCTCGGGAATACATGCAACCACAATTGCTAAACCAGAAAATCAGGGAAAATGTAAATTATGGTGGCGCCCGCACAACCAGTGATGGCGGGTTATCCAAGCATCCAAGTATAAGTAAGTAACATAAATGATCATTCTCTCTCAAACAGTTTTTTCAAAATATTATAAGTTAAGAAAATTTACCAGAACAGAAACCTTTCCCAGCAAGAACATTCATATTCGGCCAAAATAATATTTTAAGCTATAGAAGACGAGGACGTCAAATCGTCAGCCGAATAAACATCTCTATCAACCTCGTGTAAGCTCAACAATATGTTTATACATGGAATGAATATTCTACCGCATAGGTTAAATAACAGTCCGTTTCAAAACTGTTTTAAGCTATTTTTCAAAACTGGAGAACATTCCGATGGCTAATATCATTCATGGACTGCTGCAGTGTGTGGAAAACCTGTTGCTTTATTATCTCATCAACACATAGAGTTCCAATCAATCATGATTTTCCACTGAAATCTATGATTTCATTAATGGAAAGAAAGGAACTTGGATGTACATTCTAGTTCTTCTGCATCAACAGTGAATCCTGCGATTACCCAGCGGTCCTGTTCGAGTACGATGATGAAGGCGGTGTGTTTCAAGTCGATGATTTGACAAACTAACGTGCAATGGCTTCCGATTCTGTATATTTCCAAAAAAAATCATCACCTGCTCTTAAAAATGTTCTATAGCGGATGCGACTCATCTGTAAAGCGAAGGTCAAAGCCTCCAGTTTTCGATAATGGCTTCGTTCTAGACGCGGGTTACACACCGTCCAACGTTACCGATATTCTTGCGCCGTCAATAAAAAACGCTGATTCCGGTTTTTTTAGAACAGATTCTTGCAGTATTGGATATGTTGGATTGAGGTCATTATGCGAAACCATGAGCACTCTCTATATTTCAGTAAAAACCGGTTTTGTTAGCCAATGCCGAAATGGAAGATGCGCTTTTCACCAAGCGAAATAGAAATTCTTCACGGAGTTTCTACCTAGAAGGCTTTGGTGGTTAACATCTGACCTTGTCATTATTTAATAAAAGAGTGTTAGTTACTTAGGAATTCAAACATGTCAAGGCATACTTGTGTAATCCAAGCCATATATATGAGGGAATGACTACTAAATTTTCTCAACAACGAAAACAACGACCGAGGTTAATTTGACGAAAACTCAATTTTTTTATATCACACTCATATTTCAAAACGACAACGCTTCCACCTTTACTTGCAAACGCTGCCTTCGGCGATCCATCCCTGTAGGACACACTGCGCATTTGATCGGAATGCAATAGCTCATAGAAATCGTTAAGGAAAGGAAATCAATCACCGTACACCAAACAGCTGTTTCAACAACGTCAAGACCTCAGTCTTCCTGCTTTTGTTAGATTTCTTATCAAATTATTTCAAATCTCACTCTCACCGGAAATTAATTCCGAGAAAGATTTTATCGTCACGGTAGTTTCCCGTTCACCAACTAGAAACTAACATTTCGAGCCCATAATTACAGCTGTCAAAACTTATTCCATAACACCATTATTTCCGATTCTGTAAAATCGACTTGTGTACTAGCATGGAAACGAGGTGATCCAGCTGTAACTCCTGCATAATCCAAAATTACGACCACTGAGCAAAAAATAGGTAGCAAATACGATCGCCATTCACGAATAACTAAGGCTTTCACTTCTACCAGAAGTCTCCTCTCATTAGCAGATTTTTACGGAATAATAATTTACTGCCTTCTTGACGAGCATACACAAGGCTGTTGTTATACTATTTATTCATAATGGCTAACGTTTCGCCGCATGTCGAGCTTTTTACGGCCTGGAAAGGTCAGGTTGACTACAATATAGTCAGCGAAGTGCTTTCAAAACCTGACACCTTAACTACAATTGCCTCGGAAACGATTTTCATGGACACCATTTTCACGGGCCTCACACTTATTGATGGAAGCCAATTGCACAGAATTCACCTGGACGGGTAATGTGCCTCTCTCCTGTTAGAACAACAGTCTGACATATTGCGTGAGACAACACATGATTGAGCCACTCCTGCTCGTAGGTTTTTTTCGATGTTTGGAACTTGTCCAAAATATCCAGAGGTTTTTACATTGGGATGTTTTGAACTTCATTAAATGAATGGAGATTTGTACCTCTAAATGTCTTACGTTATCTCTTTCTTCCTTTTTCAGTCCTCAAAAAAAGTTGTGAATTCTTTTTGGTTCTGTATGTTTGAAGACTGTTGCACCGAAACACGCCACACTGCTGGAAATTATAGGAAAACAAGTGTTCTGTAGGATCGTCGACAAACACGCAGAAAATCACCTTGCAGAAGGACTTCTTGCTGTTAAAACATTACTTGAAAGGCAGCTGCTCAAATGCTTCATTGTATTGAAGTCCATAAAAAGACACTGAGTGCCGAAAATAGCATACAGATCCACGCCCTCACAAAGCCACAGGTATTCGTTTCACAGTTCTACTTTGTTTGTTTAAGAAGAAATTCGTCCAAAAATTTAAGAATTCTAGACCTGAAGGGTGCTAGGAATAAATTTTAGACCCGCACAAAGTGCTAGGAATAAAGGGACAATTATTTGTAACAAAAATGCGAAGGATATCGTTAGTGTTAGAGATTTCTAGGTATTCCTTGCACTGTCTAGAACATTCGAATATTACTGCATAATCGGCAGAGAGAATAAAAGCGATGTGAGATTGCCGCTAGAGAGAAAAACAGAATTAGTTAAGTATTTAGGAGTTCCAATTGTAGTCACCGTGGCACCATGACGTCTTTATGGATATCTAGAAAATATTTTTCAAAAGTTTTCGCTCTCATTTACTCGTTTATCAGTTGGCAAGCGTGGTTTATTGTATAAGCTAAGTTGTCAAGAATTTGGCAGCACTGGTAAATTTTTACCGCAATTCCTTCCAATATAGGATTTATTGAAATCAGCACATTGAGAGATGGTCATCATTCTGCTATTCGCTGTCCTTGCCATAGTAACGAAGCGTGACCAAACCTGTGCCATCACTGAAGTGAAGACGCTAAATGTTCGTCAAGATGCTGAGAACACCAAGAAGAAGGAATTGTCGAAGCATGAGGTGACAACTGAATTTGGAGCTTGTACTTTCGAAATACTACACTTCAAGACCGAAAATGCCTTGACGTTTTCCCAAATCATTAAAATTATTCTGCAATAACGGAAATGTTTTCGAAACAGTTGTTGCCGTCCAAAGAGGAACAGAAGGAAGCCAGCCGAAAACGAAAGTCTCGCACTCATATTCTTTTCCAATTTTTGCTTGCCGTTATTTCAAAAACATCTCTGTTCACTTAGAAAGAGATTCCGGCGAAACCAAGGGATTACAACCCAAATCTGGAAAATCCGATTTCGAAGAGGGATTCTGAAGAAGGCAGAGGACGATTCTGGTTCAAGAGTGGAACAGTTCTGACAGGGTAACTTATTACGTCAACGTTGAACTGCGACAATCCTGAAGCCTAGTGGTGAGATATTTTCAGGGAAAAAGACAAGGCTGTGGTAAGAAGCCTTCGTGCAAAGAGACAGGTGCTGAAGGATAAAGCTAATCCGACCACTACATGGGAAAACGGTGTCTTCTACACGTTTAACACATCTGGTTAGTCCCACAAGGATTTGTTCACCTATTTCTTCAACCTGATTCTGAAGCAGAATTACGACTAAAGACTTGCAACAGGCCAAGCAAATGAATTTAATTACAATCATGAGCATCAAGATTATTGCGAGGTTGTTTTCTTGTCTCAAGTGACCAGTGGCACTTCATGAAGTCCTATCACCCCACTATTACCCTGATTTCGCCATATCCGTCACCAGAATAATTTTTCTACTTGGTGGCCTCCTGGTCTTCATGATTAATAGTAAAGTACTAACAACAGTAATAAGAACAATGTATTAATATGTACAAATAAAAAGAAGGCGTGTGGTGCAGTGATTGGAGCTACCACTGCGACAAACAAGTGGAATCGATCCCGGCGCCTGCGGTCCACTAAGCCTTCCACTTCTCCGTGGTAGGCAAATTGATACCAGACTTGTCTGGGAGGATAGCAGCAGTGGCTCGATACATCGGTAGGCCACCGCTAGTCATTGCAAAGACCAGGTATGCATTCAATCACCTCCAACGATACTCAATGAAGTCGAATGCTTGGCACATCCCTCAGGGATTGATCAACGCCGAGAGTTTCATCCTTTGCCTTTTCTATGTATAAATAGTAGTATACGTAACGTAACCACAATAGCACAATAATAATGATGGTCTTAATAATAATAATGATAACAATAAAAACAATAATCGTACAGTAATGGTGAACTTTTGAATCCAAATACTAGTATAACTATGATGAAAGCGAAAGACGATGAGGAGAGACATTGGCTAAGGAGTCAATGAAAAGCGACTTCTTAAATGTGGAAAAAACATGAAAGCAAGAAAGTTGAAAAACTCATAAAACTATGACCCAAAGTCATTCATTGAAGTTCATTTCATCACCTCTGATTGTCTTGGTGAAATACGCTTTCGTTGGAGCCACCTGGGTCCCCCATTTTTAGATCACTTATGAATTCTTACTGATTGATGTGTTGTAAGTAATAACTCACGCTTCTAAACCAAATGTTAAAGTTTCAGACCAAAACGTAAAGAAGGTCTTTAAAATGGGTGTGAAGGTATGGAGGGACTCCACATGCATTGACTTCGTAGAGGATAAAAATGGTTGGTTGTGGACAGAGCGGATAGATACACCGCCTCTTCGAATGAAGTATTTGCAGCTACGGACAAAGTGATCGTAGTCGGAGAAAATGAGTGCTGGGCAGACATTGCACGAATGGGCGGCGAGCAGTTTCTCTCCCTTACATGGGATGCGACGGTACAGAACTATTTTTAAGTAGCACCTCAGAGCACGTCTTGAATTTCCCAGCTACGCATGCACTTTTTTGTCACCAAATAAGCCAGATAATTTAGGTAGGGTCTGCTGTGCATGAAATCGGCCATGTTCTTGGATTCTTCCACACAATGTGTCGATATGATCGAGACAGTTACATTAAACTCGTCACGCAAAATATTAACGTATGTTAACATTATCCCTTATGATCTTAACTAAGAACCATAACCTCGGTTTAGAAGCATGCTATTGGTAATTTCCAAAAAATCAGTCACAACTGCAGCGACGTTTATGGAATGGGATACGATTACGGCAGTATCATGCATTACGATGAACGATGGTTTGTCATAATATCTGATAATAATATAATATTATTATCAACCTCGTGTAAGCTCATCAAGGAAAAAATACATATTGATTAAGCACACCGAGGTTCAAGGAAAGTCGGTTTCGAAGCATAAATATCTGAGTTTTTCTCCAAATATGTCACTAATGTCGTGCTGTTAAGTGATTCAATTAACGGACGGCCCACTATAATTGCAGCTGACGCGAATTATCAGAAGACAATGGGATCTGACTTGATTTCGTTCTCAGATATCTTCGTCATCAATGAACACTACGGATGCAACGGTACGCGTTCAGATGGCTTTCATTAGAGCTCAATAGCTTGCAAACTAAATTCTAATTCGTTAGCTATATGCAACAAGTCCACTTCCGCCAAATGTGCAAATGAAGGATTTCCTCACCCTCGAAACTGCTCCATTTGTATCTGTCCAAGTGGGTACGGTGGTCTCTTGTGTGATAAACGGGTAAGAACAAGCACTGTAGATGAGCATACGTTTGACAAAAGGAATAAATTCATTTTAGCCACTAGGCTGTGGAGAAGATCTAGTAGCGACAAATAAGAAGCAAATTGTTAATCGTCGTCTAGGTTTTGGATCCGGTCTCAGAGATCACTTCGATTTCTGCAACTACATGATTTCGGTTAGATCGTCTAAATCAGTCTTGTTGTTAAAAAAGAGCTATTTCTCCATTCAGGCACCTAACGGCAAAAAGATCGTGGTGGAGCTCGAATGGGTCTCCTATGGTTATGACCGACCAGGATGTATAAGAGGAGGAGTCGAGATTAAATCTCAAAAGGATCAGAAGCTAACAGGCTACCGGTAGGAGTCTATACAAATATTACTGAGTCCCAGCAGAAATTCGTACTTTATTCTTTCAGTTTTTGCTCCCAGTTAGGCAGTGGAGGTCCCATTGTCTCCAGTTCCAATCCTCTACCATTAATTCTATTTAACAGGCAAGACACGATGCAAACAAGATTCACCTATCTTCACATTGACTAAGCAAATGCAGTCTTTGTGCTTAACAATTTTACATGCCGAGTTGTTTTGCTCGCAATAAAGAACTTACTAAAATGTCACGAGCACATAAAACTGTTCCTCGAACGATTAACGTTGTTCCTATTTAGTTATCTACCATATTAACCTATTGTCTTCTGTAAAGAATCAGCTCGTCGTTAAGCTTTTTTGTGAGCAGGGAAAAAAGGCTTGGAATTTCACTGACGGCCAAGTGAAACCTTGCCTCACAAATGGATAAAATCCTTATCCGATAAAACCTCCATAGAACTATTGTGTGGGCAATTTGGCTAAGATATAACGTCAGTGGAGTTTCCCTCTGTTGTTCTATGTATTTATAGATTTATTGCTTACTCAACTTGTTTGTGGGTAAATGATAAATCGATGCAGGTAATATTCTCGGTATGCACTAGTTGAGTAATCGGCAGAGGAGGCAATTTTAGATAGTCCTATTTGGAACTGGCATCCTCTTTTTTCTGAGTTAAAGAAAGCTAGCGTAACAGTTCGACCTTGGATGCAACTCAATAGTTCTCCAAGCAACAAAATATGGCGAGATGATGTTTTACTTTTACCATGATTTTTTTATGGCGAGACTTTAACGCAATTGTTTCGACTACCACTATCCCATTCGAGTGGTGAGAGCCCTTATGGCCTTCCAGTGTATCTTTTTTGTTAATCCACACAGGAGATCCAAGCTGTTAACCACTATTGCACGTGCATCTACCTCATAGGAAGGATCTCGAGTCGGTTAGTGGCGAAGCCACGTGGCGCGAACCCAGGTGGTGAATAGGGGGTTAATCACGGTCCAAAAGCGACCTTTGCTTACCTGAGACGCAGGTGGATCCAGAGGACGGGCTCCCTGTTTTTGCTGCGCCAATACGGCTCATACTTTCTGTATTTGCTAAGCGTATTGATGCATGCGTGTGTGTTTGCGTTCTCACCTTATGTGGATTGCATTCTACAAGTCAATTCGGCTAAAAGCCAGCAATCAAGTGACAAGGAAGTATATGGAAAGTGGTTAGGAGTCGCCTCCAACAAATAAGCTTCATGTCCACTCTAGGAGAGCCTGGCAAACTACCAGTGAGTATACCCAGACCCCACGTTAAGAGCACAGCAAGCTATGCGAGGGTATCAAATATGCTAAACACAATAAAAAAAAACCCGGGCTTCATTTCCCTGACCCCGAAAGAGCCACCAATTTTGCAGTGTTGAGCAGGACGAGTACGAGGAGGTTGCTAAAATAATCCCTGGGCCAATGGATGGAAGCTGCCTAGATGGTGAAGAACTAAGGTGACGATCTGTACTTACAATGCATGTACACTTGCATCTCAATCTTCGATAAAAGGCTTGATCATACAAGTGAGGAAGATAAGGTACGACGCCCTCGCCTGGCCGAGACGACACGTCGCCACAAATTCAACGCCGTCTATGACACCGGAGAAGAACTGTTCCTCGGAACATGTGACAGTAGGAGAGTTGGCGGTGTCGGCGCTTTCGTCATCCCGTGTTTTTCCATGAACATCGATTGATTCGAATAACTTACAACCCGAATCGGACGTTTACGATTAAAAAGATGTGGGTCAATACCGGCTTTGACAATTTTCGTCGTTTAGGCGCTGAAATCAAACTATGACGAAGAAGAAGTCGAAGCGTTCTACACGGACTTGGAGAAGTTCTGCAGAGAAGACCACGCATTTTTCAAGGTTATCATTAGAGGTTTCGGCTCCAAAAATGGACCAAGAAGTACGTCTGAAGAATTTAACATTGAGACCACAGATTAGAATGGGGAGAACAGGGTGAGAGGTTGTCTGAGTTTATCACGACGACCAAGACCATTCATGACAACTCGCAATTCCAAAAGCTCTACCCTCAACGCTGGACATGAAAGTCTTTCGATAGAGAGTCCCATAACGAAATAGACCACAAACAGTAAATATAAGGTATTGCCTAACCGAATAGAAGGTTTTGATTAACCGATGCCGCTGCTGTTCCAAAACTTTACACGGGATCAGACCACCATCTCCTTCGTGCAAGATTCTATTTCTCGCAGAAGGAAGAAAAAACCGCTAAATTCAAAAGCCGAAGTTCCAGATCCACCATAAACTGTGACTTATTCAACTCATTAGGAGGCTGTTGAAAAGCAAAAAGAGAAAAAGCCGCTAAATTCAAAAACAGAAGACCTAGAACAGGCAGCCGCGAACTAACGTCCGATTTTGCAAAACATTACAGACAGGTGACAAAAGAGGATCTAAAAGCGAAAAGAGCAGCAGTAATGGTGGAAGCAGCAGAGGCTGGGAAAAGCATTTACAAAGCCCACCGAAGCCTAGCCAATTGCAGGGCCAAAATGATTGCACTCCAACACCCAGACAGAACAATAACAGCCTCCATAAAGGCAATAGCGAAAATCATTCACGATTACTACTCAGTTCTCCTCGATAGCCGTGTTCACCTTCCATCATATGAAACAATGAAGGATACATATGTTGTACCACCGATTCTCCCTTCCGAAATCCGACATGGCATTTCGTCGGTGAATCGAACAGATCCATGTCCGGACAGGTAGCGAAGAGAGCAAAGGACACCCGACCCTGTGGCCACCTTTTCGACCCAACGATACTTTTTGCCCTAGCGAATGCTTCAGAAACCTGGTCATTGCGTAAGCAAGATGAGAAATCACTCAGAGTTATCGAACCCGCATTAGAAAGGACGATGCTAGGAGTATCCCATTTCACACAAGTAAGGGATGAGATATGAAGCTCCGACCTGTGTCAGCGATCAAAAATCAAAAATGCCGTTTTGTACGCCAAACAGTCGAAGATAGTGTGGGCCAGACGTAATGAGCATTTACGACATCCGATGGACAGGAGCCGTTAGTGACTGGATTCCTCGGGATGTCAAACCTACTGCAGGAAGACCACCGACCGCATGATCAGAGTTCTTCACGGAGAACCTAGTAGAAATATAAGATGCTCGACTAGCCCCTAGAGCGAGCAGAACCCACTCGGCTACTCTTGCACGCGACAGCGAAAAATGGAAGATTTACTGGCGACTGTTCGAATCACTCGATGATCAGAGGGACTACAAGTGATACAGCTGATTGCACGTGGTCACTATTGTACATCAACCTCATTGCACTGTCATGTACCCCTTAATACGTTAATCTCATAGTGTAGTCATCATAAGTCAATATTATCACAAGTCTACATGTACTTGTTAATATGGTAACCTCAATGCAATGTTATCACAAACCTACATTCGTTCCATAATTTGTTAACCCCGGCAGAATTTTATAACAATCTAGATTTAGCGTGTAACCCTACAGTATTGTATTCTTTGTTTGATGAGCTTACACGAGGTTGATAATAACATTTATTACCGGCTAACGTTTCGACGTCTTCGTCTTCATCAGAGCCGATGATCCGAGTTGATGGTCCACGCTTCTTGTTCGTCTCGATGCGGCGGCTTCGCCTTCGTGTCGAGTCAGGTCTTCTTCAGCGTTCCATCTCCTCGAATGAGGCACACTCCTTCAGTGATGCCCTTTTATACACACAGTATTGTATTTATAAGTCAGATTTTATGTTCCAATATGAGTCTCCTCATATGCCGCCCACTGCTGATGGATTGTAAATCACACTTGCACATTACACTTCTTCACCAGCTTCTTGCGGAGCTCCTGCCTTGCTAAAAACCATCCTCGTACGTACCAGCCACTCTCGTCAGTCTCCTCACTTCTTTATCATGTTATTATACATCCGCTCTTGTTGTTTCAGTGTTGGCATATCGATCTTTCTCCATCACTGGTCTTATAAACGGTTTAATTACACAGTTTGATGCTGCTTCGATACAAGCAGGTAGAAGTCCCAAGTGGCAATTATGAAAAGACAAGCACTCATATCTGCTGACCAACCGATACAGGTTTTGGTGCGTCGGCCGATCCAGTTTGAACTCAACGTTCGACAAAGCAAACTGCAGTTAAAACTATCTTAAATCAAGAAACCTACGCACAACGTATCATAGCAGCTTATTAGGCCCCGACTTCGATGGGTTATCAACAGGAAGGTGCGCGCCACCGTTTGTCGAAGCCATCAAAACACTGCTCGAGGTAGAAGAAGAAATACGCCAACTTCAGCACAATGCACGTCACTTGGGAAAAGCTTGTCATTTTCCAGAATGCAACAACACAACACGCACACTGAAATAGAGCCTGATATCCTGGTGGTGCCGAGTAACGAGAGGATGACCACATGATGGCGGGGTACGTCGGCATTTACTTCTACACGCTGGCTTCAGCATGTCATTCCTACGGGGCACACTGCTCATCTGTTCGGCACCGATTCATTAAAAAAATACAAATCAGCATCATAATAAATAAAGGATAAAGCTCTCAGTGTAGATCAATCCCTGAGAGATGGGCCATGCATTCGACTTCATTAAGTATCGTTGGAGGTGATTGAATGCATATCTGGTCTTTGCAATGACTCGCGGTGGCCTACCGATGTATCGAGCCAGTGCTGCTATCCTCCCAGACAAGTCTGGCACCAATATGCGAACCCCGGAAGGATGGTAGGCTCGGTGGGACATGAGCGGGGAGATCGATTTCACGTTTGTGTTGCAGGGCGCCTCCAACCACTGCATCACACACACCTTGAATCAGCATCATGCAACAGTAAAATGCTGCATTAACGTCAAAACCTCACTCTTTTCCGCCTTTCTTAGACTCCAGATTATTCTTCCTAAATCTTCCTCGTTTTGAAAAAAAGTTCCAAATAAGGGATTTTGTCGTCACCTTAGTTCCACTCACACCAACTGGACACTAACATTGCGAGTGCATAACAACAGCAGTCAGGCTATGTGATGAAGCCATTATTTCAATTTCTACAGAGGGTAGCATTCTACTACGATATAAACACGGCGATCAATCCATAGATCGCGCATAATCCAATATTACGACCACCGAGCATCAAAAAAGAGCGGAGCGTCGTCGAAAAGAATCAATTTTCACAAATAAGAAAAAACCATCCACATCTACCGAAAGATCTCTTCTCATTCAAAAGTTTTACGGAACAGTAAATTACGGTTTTTTTTAATGAGCAGACATGAGGTTGTTGTTATACCATCTATTCACCGTGGCTAACATTTCGACGGATCTCTTTTTTCCACATGCCTGAAGGTGAAGTTGATTGCAATGTAGTCAGCGAAGTCCTTCCACAAAGTCAACAAAAAAAAAAGCCCGACATATTAACTCGAAACGCATTGGAAACATTTTCTTCATACGTCCTTTTCATGAGTCTTCGCCGTGCTGATGGAAACCAGCAGCAAAGAGCTCACATGGATGGTTAATGAGCCTCGCTTATGTCAAAATATGAGCCTTAATATTGTGCGAGGCCTTGCGTGATCACAAGGGCACTCCTCTTTGCAAACCAATTTTCGATTTTTGGAATTTGTCCAAGATACCTCGAAAGTTATGCGTGTTGACGTGTTGAATTCATCTCAGTGAATGGTGACTTTTCTAAATCTTCTCCGTCGCGCATTTCTTCCAACCTATATTATGAACGAGCGGGATAGCGCAGTGGTTTGTTATGCCATCGATCAAGAAGCAAAAGCAGTAGTTCGATTCCGCCTGCAACGCTTTCCTCCAACCTACGACAGAACAGCTTATTCTGGCTATCTGCAAGATTTCAAGGAGAATTGTCTCTACCAGCATTCTATGGCATTCATAAAGAAGGCGAAATCCCTAAGCAGATGCTCAAATAACACACGATATGTTCGGAAATTATTGTGGATGTTGGATGCGAGGGACCGAATCGAATGCTGAGATCCGCACAGTTGATGACGGGTTCCATCAAATGAAATTAAAAATATATTATAAACAGTGCAGAAAATCCACTGTGCTTCTCTACATATGACTATTGACGCACTGAAATACGTCACACTGTGGGAATTTTTAGCAAAACATGTTTTTTTTTCAGTACAGAAGGGCTTCGTGCTGTTACAACTTTGCTTGCAAAGCAGCTGCTCAAATGCTTCGTTCTACTGAATTGAACATAAAAGACCTTCAGCTCAGTGCCGAAAATATTACGCCTACCCTATCCCCACAGAGCTGCAGGTATTCGTTTCGTCATTGTTACCTTGTTAGTTTAAAAAGAAACAACAAAGATTTGGAATTTTCAAACTAAAAAATCGATAACTTACGAACTTCTAGAAATGTTTAATACTAGTCATTCACAGCAAAAAAAAAAACAAAAAATCTCCATTCCAGAGATTGTCTGAAGTGTCTTGCACTATTTGGACCATTCGCTTGTTCCAGTATACCATTAGAATGCTGAGAAATAACCAAGAGTAGAAGTAAAAGAGTCCACGATTTCTGCTTGAAAGCCAAATAGGATTTT
The DNA here is from genome assembly GCA_009735665.1 of Angiostrongylus cantonensis. Lineage (NCBI taxonomy): Eukaryota > Metazoa > Nematoda > Chromadorea > Rhabditida > Metastrongylidae > Angiostrongylus > Angiostrongylus cantonensis. The sequence continues at coordinate 781,890 of MQTX01000050.1, forward strand.
TATGGTAATGGATTATAATTCTAGCGGCGGCGACCACAACCATATCGGTAGAACGCTGTTGTGGATTTTTGTGCCAGCCGCGAAGACAATTACCTGGATACTTCAGACGGCCTGTCCTCACTGGTTGTGCGGGCTTCAGCACAATCTCCATTTTTCGGAGTTTTGCTGGTTTAGTTACTGTGGTTTCCTGGAGTTCCGAGGTCAGCCTGGCCAAAGTCATCCCTAGATCGTCACCACTGCAGGTAGTCGCCCCCTTGTGGATCAGAGGAAGATTTGTCACCATGCGATTAGTTTGATACCATGACGGTGGTGGATCCTGCTATTGGTTTACACTTAGCTAGACATCCTGGTGCGTTGAACAGATATTTATGGGAATCGCGAAAAGGATAAGTCATTATTTATTCACATATCAAATGGAAAAGTAATTTATTGGATTGGTCATGGTACTATTGTAACACTGGCAATTGTTCGTTATAACTCTTCCCCTACGGAATTTATTGAAATCAGAATATTTAGAAATGATGGTCACTCTTGCACTCGCTGCCACGGTCACAATTTTGGAATGTGACCAAACTGATGTCATCACTGAAGCGAACACGTTAAATGTCCGTCAAGATGCTGAAAAGTCGAAGCTTGAGGTGAATTGAATTGGGAGCCTGTACTTCCGAAATACTACACTTCCAGGAAGAACGTCCTCTCGAAGTTTTCCTAAATTAATATAGTCATTCTCCAATAACGGAAAAAACTTTTGGAAAAGTTGAGTTCGCTTAAGGTGGACCAAAACGAAATCAGCAGAAAATGAAAGTAATACCTACTACCGACTTTCTATTAACCTCGGCATTGATTAGGTAAACGTCTATATTCTTGTAAACCAAATACGAGGTGTTATTTTATTATTTATTACAAAGAAGTTGACGTTTCGGCAGTTTTCACCTTTCTCAGTGCCGGGAAAGGTTTAATTGACTGAAATCTAGTCAGCCAAACACATTCATAACACAAAAGATAAAATGCTAAACCAAGAATTCAATCACACTGAATACAGAACAGCTTCTTCGCACACTCACCGCTTTCTATGAGCATGTCACCTGGAGGCCAACCACAGAGAATTCACATGGAAGCGTATTTTGCCTCTGCGTTAGAATCACCTGTCACATGTATCACCTGTAGTCCCTTTAATCGTCGAGTGACTCCAACGGGTGCCAGTAAATCGTTCATTTTCCCTGTCGCATTCAAGAGTAGCCCAGTGGGGTTCTGCTCGCTCTAAAGACTCGTCGAGCATCATATCTTTATTCCAGGCTCTTCGTGAAGAACTCTGACCATCGGGTCGGTGGTCTCCTGCAGTACGTTTGACATCCTGAGGAATCCAGTCACTAACGGCTTTTGTCCATCGGTTATCATTCATACGCATTACGTGTCTGGCCCACCTTATCTTCGACTGTCTGGCGTACAAAACGGCATGGTCTTGCTGGTCTTCCACTGAGTAGGAAACCTTGCATTCAGGCAAGTAGCGTGAAAAGAGTCAAACCAGGGTGACTAGAAGGACAGGTGGAGGCTTCTTCAGATGTTCTTATCTTATCCTCTCCGGACCTGGTGCTCTTCGATTTTTCACCGACGAAATGTAATGTCCGATTTCGGATGGAAGAACTGGTGATGCAACATGTCTATTCTCCTTTATTTCACATGACGAAACGCGGACGTGACTATCGAAGAGATTTGAGCAGTATTCGTGAATGATTTCCTGCATCGCCTTTTTAGACGCTGTAACTGTTCCATCTGGGCGCTGAAGTCCAATCATCTTGATCCTGCAATTGGCGAAGCTACAGTAGACTGTACGATTGCTTTTCCCAGTTCCTGCAGCTCCGACCACTACTGCTGCTCTTCTGTTTATTAGATGTTCTTTTATTACCTATCTTCATGTCCTGCAAGTTTGGACGTCATTTCGCGGTTGTCTGCAGCTCGTAGGATTCCACGCTGGCGTGTCAGCTCGAGTGTTTATGGAGACAGACGTACCTAAGTGATTTTCGAACTCTCAGCTTTCACAGCGCTAACGTGAAGATGTTGAATGCGCCGACCGTATACCTCACCGAAGTTATAGACAACGGAATCTTTCCAGCAGTCGACTAATGAATTGAATAAGTCCCAGTTTGTGGTAGTTTTGAAACTTCGTTTTTTGAATACAGCGGCTTTTCTCCTTTCCGTGAGAAATAAAATCTTGCACGAAGAAGATGGTGGTCTGATCCCGTGTAAAATTTTGGGACAACAACGACATCGGTAAGGCAAAACTTTCTATTTACTTTGATGTGGTCTATTTTGTTATGGTACTCTCCATAAGAAAATTCTCACGTCCAGCGTTGAGGGTGAGACTTCTGGAACTGCGAGTTACCATAGATGGTCTTGGTCGCCATGATAAACTCAAAGAGCCGCTCACCCTGTTCGTTCCATTCTAATCCGCGAGTCTCAATGTGACGCTCAGACGTTCTTCTTGGTCCATTCTTGGCATTGAAATCTCCAATGATGACCTTCAAAATCTATGGTCTTCTTTACAAAACTTCTCCAAGCTCGTGTAGAAGGCTTCGACTTCTTCTTCGTCACAGTTTGATGTTGGCACGTCAACGACGAAGATTATCGAAGCCGATATAGATCCACATCTTTTTAATCGTAAACGTCCGATTCGGATTGTAAGCTGTTCGAATGAATTGATGTCAATGGATAAACTCGTGCTGACGAAAACGCAGATACCGCCTACTTCTCTACTGTTGCATGTTCCAAGGAACAGTTCTTCTCCAGTGTCACAGACGGCGTTGAAAGGGTGGCGTCGTCTCGCCTCGGCCAAGCCGATGACGTTGTACCTTATCATTCTTGCTTGCATGAGCAAGTC
>MQTX01000050.1:785447-811206 GCA_009735665.1 Angiostrongylus cantonensis
TCGCCATGATAAACTCAAAGAGCCGCTCACCCTGTTCGTTCCATTCTAATCCGCGAGTCTCAATGTGACGCTCAGACGTTCTTCTTGGTCCATTCTTGGCATTGAAATCTCCAATGATGACCTTCAAAATGTATGGTCTTCTTTACAAAACTTCTCCAAGCTCGTGTAGAAGGCTTCGACTTCTTCTTCGTCACAGTTTGATGTTGGCACGTCAACGACGAAGATTATCGAAGCCGATATAGATCCACATCTTTTTAATCGTAAACGTCCGATTCGGATTGTAAGCTGTTCGAATGAATTGATGTCAATGGATAAACTCGTGCTGACGAAAACGCAGATACCGCCTACTTCTCTACTGTTGCATGTTCCAAGGAACAGTTCTTCTCCAGTGTCACAGACGGCGTTGAAAGGGTGGCGTCGTCTCGCCTCGGCCAAGCCGATGACGTTGTACCTTATCATTCTTGCTTGCATGAGCAAGTCCTCTATCGAGGACTCGGATGCAAGTGTACGTGCATTGTAGGCACAGATCGTCACGTGTCTGGCCCACCTTATCTTCGACTGTCTGGCGTACAAAACGGCATGGTCTTGCTGGTCTTCCACTGAGTAGGAAACCTTGCATTCAGGCAAGTAGCGTGAAAAGAGTCAAACCAGGGTGACTAGAAGGACAGGTGGAGGCTTCTTCAGATGTTCTTATCTTATCCTCTCCGGACCTGGTGCTCTTCGATTTTTCACCGACGAAATGTAATGTCCGATTTCGGATGGAAGAACTGGTGATGCAACATGTCTATTCTCCTTTATTTCACATGACGAAACGCGGACGTGACTATCGAAGAGATTTGAGCAGTATTCGTGAATGATTTCCTGCATCGCCTTTTTAGACGCTGTAACTGTTCCATCTGGGCGCTGAAGTCCAATCATCTTGATCCTGCAATTGGCGAAGCTACAGTAGACTGTACGATTGCTTTTCCCAGTTCCTGCAGCTCCGACCACTACTGCTGCTCTTCTGTTTATTAGATGTTCTTTTATTACCTATCTTCATGTCCTGCAAGTTTGGACGTCATTTCGCGGTTGTCTGCAGCTCGTAGGATTCCACGCTGGCGTGTCAGCTCGAGTGTTTATGGAGACAGACGTACCTAAGTGATTTTCGAACTCTCAGCTTTCACAGCGCTAACGTGAAGATGTTGAATGCGCCGACCGTATACCTCACCGAAGTTATAGACAACGGAATCTTTCCAGCAGTCGACTAATGAATTGAATAAGTCCCAGTTTGTGGTAGTTTTGAAACTTCGTTTTTTGAATACAGCGGCTTTTCTCCTTTCCGTGAGAAATAAAATCTTGCACGAAGAAGATGGTGGTCTGATCCCGTGTAAAATTTTGGGACAACAACGACATCGGTAAGGCAAAACTTTCTATTTACTTTGATGTGGTCTATTTTGTTATGGTACTCTCCATAAGAAAATTCTCACGTCCAGCGTTGAGGGTGAGACTTCTGGAACTGCGAGTTACCATAGATGGTCTTGGTCGCCATGATAAACTCAAAGAGCCGCTCACCCTGTTCGTTCCATTCTAATCAGCGTGTTTCAATGTGACGCTCAGACGTTCTTCTTGGTCCATTCTTGGCATTGAAATCTCCAATGATGACCTTCAAAATGTATGGTCTTCTTTGCAAAACTTCTCCAAGCTCGTGTAGAAGGCTTCGACTTCTTCTTCGTCACAGTTTGGTGTTGGCACGTTAACGACGAAGATTAGAGAAGCCGATATAGATCCACCAAGTCCTCTATCGAGGACTCGGATGCAAGTGTACGTGCATTGTAGGCACAGATCGTCACCATACGTCACCTTCGTGAGCCAGGCGGCTTCCACTGGCCCTGAGATTTTAGCAGCCTCTTCGTACTCGCCCTACTCAGCGCTGCGAAATTGGGGCTCCTTCGGGGTCAAGGGAATGAGGCCCGTTTTTTTTCCACTGTGTTTAGCATTTTAATACCCACGTATAGCTTGCTGGGCTCTGAACGTGAGGGCTGGTTATGCTCACGGGTAGCTTGCCAGGCTCTCCCAAAGCGGACATGGAGCTTATTTGTTGGAGGCGACTCCTAACGCCTCCCATATACTTCCCTGTCACTTGCTTGCAGGTTTTTGGCCGAATTGACTCGTAGAATACAATCCGCATAAAGCGAGAACGCACTCACACACGCATGCATGAATATGCCTAGCAAATACAGAAAGAGTGTGCCAAATCGGCGCAGCAGAAACAGGGCGTCCATCCACTGGATCCACCTGCGTCTCGTAGTACAAAAGTCGCTTTTGGTCCGCGATTAACCCCCTTTCCGCCACCTGGCCACCTGGGGCGCGCCACGTAACCTCGCGACTAACCGGCTCAAGATCTCTCATATGAGGGAGATCCGTAGTGCATTAGAATAACATTCTTAAATACTGTCCGATATCACACTTTATTATGAAGATTTTCTCTTGCGGTTCACTTTCGGATTCTTGTAGTGTATCCAGAATGTTTCAAGAGCATTGGGCGCTAGTGTTTCAGATTCCTGTGCGAGTATATTGACTTCCATTTCAAAGTCTTCCACGTTATATCTCTGTGTCCTATGAGAGCCTAGTGGAGTATTTGGTTTAAATTTAAGTTCACTGGCTAGATGTCTTTTCATACGGATGCAAAGTGGTGAACTCGTTTCACTAATGTATTCGTCCACGCACGCTTCAGTATGAGATCAGAAAAACTGTGCTCAAACTCGTGCACTCACCGTCTCTACCGCTGGGAAATATCACACAATTTTGCGTTGCACACAGACGAATACACGGAGGGTTTCGAACTTGCCAGCGTCTTATAGTGCTCGGTGGTATTCCAATCACTGCTACCAATTTTTCTAGATCCTTCCTCCCCGTGCAACGTTTTATAAATGTACACATCTCGTTTACAGTAAAGGGCAAATTAAAATAGGTCTTATAATAGCCAGAGTTAATCTTTGAGACTTGGGTTTTTTTACACCTATCCCGAGAAGCTACGGTTTCGTATCCATTATAAATGGCTATTTGCCGAGACAGTTTCAGAGATTTCGCCATCTGCTCTATTCCTGTGCATACACACTGATAGCAAAACATGTTTCTTACAATGTGGCATGAGGGAGGTACGAGAGCTGCTGATGAGGTCCAGGAAGACTGGACCACCCATTTGTGGTAATGGAGAAGAGTTTGCAGTAATTCCTCACCAGCTAGATTTTGAGATGAAGAAAAAGCTTCTTGAAAATGCCTCCCTTTATAGCCCATAATCTTAAATGGTATTAAAAAACCCAATACGGAAACTATGCAGCGAATGAGTTAAAACGACGAAAATGGCTGGTTTAAGACCATTAGTTATCTATCAACTCAACGTTGATTTACAAGCATGTCCCGTCTTATATTTACTTATCAAGACTTATAAGCTAGTATCCAGCGACGCCCTTGTATCTACCAATCCATAGCTATTCAAGGTTAGACTTATCATTAGGTGTGTAGACGGGCAAACGTATGAGGAACGTGGTTTTTAACCGTAGTACTTTCTTAATTGTCAAAGCATATTCCTGCCCATTTTTCGAAAACCCGAATGTTTCAGGATGGTCCACGTAACACGCGTCTAACAGCGCATACGTAGTGGAGCCTTTCGACGTTACCGCTCTTTACAGCAACTTGTCGACTGACTCCACTGTGCGAGCCATCCTTGAACTCCTTATACAACACGTAGGAGCAGTAAATTTTTATGGCTTTACGATACAACAGCAGATGACACTCCCATAAGAGTGCCTAAATTGCTCAATCAATTGATAGTACGGGAAGAATTTCAAATGAGAAGATTAGCAATGGGACTGCAGCCGGCACCAAGCCTTGCCAATTCATTTACGTCTAAGGTGGAGGTAATCGATCTCTGGCCATTGTTCTACAGCTGATATATAGACAACTGCTTTGTGATTTGCTCAAAACGGGAAGAAATGGACAAATGTTATGAGTTATTGGATGGAGACTCCCACAGATCTCCCTCACATGAGGGATCTCGAGCAGGTTAGCCGCGATGCTACGTGGCGCATCCCCAGGTGGCGCATAGGGGGTTAATCGCGGACCAAAAGCGACCTTTGCTTACCTGAGACGCAGGTGAATCGGGATGGACTCCCTGTTTCTGCTGCGCCGATTTGGCACATACTTTCTGTATTTGCTAGGCGTATTCATGCATGCGTGTGTGAGTGCGTTCTCGCTTTATGCGGATTGTATTCTACGAGTCAATTCGGCCAAAAGCCTGCAATCAAGTGACAGGAAAGTATATGGGAGGCGGTTAGGAGTCGCCTCCAACAAATAAGCTCCATGTCCACTCTTGGAGAGCCTGGCAGGCTACCCGTGAGTATACCTAGCCCCCACGTTCAGAGTCCAGGAAGTTGCTATACGTGGGTATCAAAATGCTAAACAGTGAAAAAAAACGGGCCTCATTTACCTGACCCCGAAAGAGCTCCCAATTTCGCAGCGTTGCGTAGGACGAGAACAGAGAGGCAGCTAAAAGAACTATAGTGACGATCTGTACCTACAATGCACGTACACTTGTATCCGAGTCCTTCATGGAAGACTTGCTCATGCAAGCAAGAATGATAAGGTACAACGTCATCGGCTTGGCCGAGGCGAGACGACGCCACCCTTTCAACGCCGTCTGTGACACTGGAGAAGAACTGTTCCTTGGAACATGCAACAGTAGAGAAGTAGGCGGTATCTGCGTTTTCGTCAGCACGAGTTTATCCACTGACATCAATTCATTCGAACAGCTTACAATCCGAATCGGACGTTTACGATTAAAAAGATGTGGATCTATATCGGCTTCTCTAATCTTCGTCGTTAACGTGCCAACACCAAACTGTGACGAAGAAGAAGTCGAAGCCTTCTACACGAGCTTGGAGAAGTTTTGCAAAGAAGACCATACATTTTGAAGGTCATCATTGGAGATTTCAATGCCAAGAATGGACCAAGAAGAACGTCTGAGCGTCACATTGAAACACGCTGATTAGAATGGAACGAACAGGGTGAGCGGCTCTTTGAGTTTATCATGGCGATCAAGACCATCTATGGTAACTCGCAGTTCCAGAAGTCTCACCCTCAACGCTGGACGTGAGAATCTTCCTATGGAGAGTACCATAACAAAATAGACCACATCAGAGTAAACAGAAAGTTTTGCCTTACCGATGTCGTTGTTGTCCCAAAATTTTACATGGGATCAGACCACCGTCTCCTTCGTGCAAGATTTCATTACTCGCAGAAAGGAGAATAAGCCGCTAAATTCAAAAACCGAAGTCCCAGAACCCAAGACCGTGCTGATGTTCACGAAGGGTGGGCTGCACGATTTCGGCAACTATCGCCAAATCTGCTTGTTGTCCGCCGTCTACAAACTTTTCACTCGAATCATCCTAAACAGAACTGACAGAACACTGGACGAAGGAGGGCCATGTGAGCAAGCAGGGTTTCGAAAAGGATTTAGTAAGATGGACCACGTCCACACAATAACAAGATTCATTGAAGTATCGCGAGAGTACAAAAGACCGCTCTGTCTCACTTTCATCGATTTAATGAAAGCCTTTGACTCAATTGCGATACAAGCAGTCATGGAAGCCCTTGATAGTCAAGGAGTCCCTACACAGTGCATAAAGATTTTTAGCGAGTTGCCCAAAAATTTCACAACAAAGATGTCACCATTCTACAATGACATTCACACTGACGTCAAAAAATGAGTTAGGCGTGGCGATACCATCTCGCCAAAACTATTTACCGCCGCCTTCCAGAACGTCATGAGAACATTGGAATGGGATAATATGGGAGTGAAAATCGATGGTTGGCAGTTACATCACCTTCGCTTTGTTGATGACATCGTCCTTGTAATGCGAGACATTAGCCAAGCGAAGCGGATGCTTGCTGACTTTGATAAAGCGTGTGGAAAGGTTGATCGTCGACTAAATCTCACAAAAACGATGTTCATGGGGAACGGATTGGTTTCGTATGCCCCATTCACGCTCAATTATGCTCCAGTTATGTCTATCTAGGTCGAGAAATCAAGTTGATTAACGACTTAGCTCCAGAGTTGAGCAGAAGCAAGCGAGCGACTTGGGGATCCTTCGAGAGCATTGAGGATGTAGTGAAGAGAACAAAGAACACTCGAGTCCGTGCCCACCTTTTCGACTCAACGGTTCTTCCTGCTCTAACGTATGCGTCAGAAACCTGTTCGCTACGTAAGCAGGAAGAAAGATCACTCAGCGTTATCGAACGCTCAGTCGAAAGGACGATGCTAGGAGTACCCCGTTTCACACAAGTAAGGGATGGGATCCGAAGCTCTGACCTGCGTCAACGATTAAAAATCAAAGATGCCGTTCTATACGCCAGACAGTCTGGTCGAAGCTGCAGAGGCTGGGAAATGCATTCGCAAAGCCCGCCGAAGCTTCGCCAATTACATGACCAAGATGATTGCACTCCGACGCCCAAACGGAAGAATAACAGCGTCCAGAAACGCAATGGAGAAAATTATCCACGATTACTACTCAGATCTCTTCGATAGCCGCGTCCATCTCCCGTCTTATAAAATAAAAGAGGATGGATATGTTGTGCCACCTGTTCTCCCTTCCGAAATCCGACATGCCACTTCGTCGGTGAAAAATCGAACAGCACCGGGTCCGGAGAAGATAAGATCAGAACATCTGAAGAACCTTCCGCCAGTCCTCGTAAACACACTGGCTTGGCTCTTCACACGTTACCTGTCTGAATACAAGGTCCCTACTCAGTGGAAGACCAGCAAGACCGTGCTGATGTTCACGAAGGGTGGGCTGCACGATTTCGGCAACTATCGCCAAATCTGCTTGTTGTCCGCCGTCTACAAACTTTTCACTCGAATCATCCTAAACAGAACTGACAGAACACTGGACGAAGGAGGGCCATGTGAGCAAGCAGGGTTTCGAAAAGGATTTAGTAAGATGGACCACGTCCACACAATAACAAGATTCATTGAAGTATCGCGAGAGTACAAAAGACCGCTCTGTCTCACTTTCATCGATTTAATGAAAGCCTTTGACTCAATTGCGATACAAGCAGTCATGGAAGCCCTTGATAGTCAAGGAGTCCCTACACAGTGCATAAAGATTTTTAGCGAGTTGCCCAAAAATTTCACAACAAAGATGTCACCATTCTACAATGACATTCACACTGACGTCAAAAAATGAGTTAGGCGTGGCGATACCATCTCGCCAAAACTATTTACCGCCGCCTTCCAGAACGTCATGAGAACATTGGAATGGGATAATATGGGAGTGAAAATCGATGGTTGGCAGTTACATCACCTTCGCTTTGTTGATGACATCGTCCTTGTAATGCGAGACATTAGCCAAGCGAAGCGGATGCTTGCTGACTTTGATAAAGCGTGTGGAAAGGTTGATCGTCGACTAAATCTCACAAAAACGATGTTCATGGGGAACGGATTGGTTTCGTATGCCCCATTCACGCTCAATTATGCTCCAGTTATGTCTATCTAGGTCGAGAAATCAAGTTGATTAACGACTTAGCTCCAGAGTTGAGCAGAAGCAAGCGAGCGACTTGGGGATCCTTCGAGAGCATTGAGGATGTAGTGAAGAGAACAAAGAACACTCGAGTCCGTGCCCACCTTTTCGACTCAACGGTTCTTCCTGCTCTAACGTATGCGTCAGAAACCTGTTCGCTACGTAAGCAGGAAGAAAGATCACTCAGCGTTATCGAACGCTCAGTCGAAAGGACGATGCTAGGAGTACCCCGTTTCACACAAGTAAGGGATGGGATCCGAAGCTCTGACCTGCGTCAACGATTAAAAATCAAAGATGCCGTTCTATACGCCAGACAGTCGAAGATAAGGTAGGACGAACACATAATGCGTATGAATGATAACCGATGGACAAGAGCTGTTAGTGACTGGATTCCTAAGGATGTCAAACGTACTGCAGGAGACCACCGACCCGATGGTCAGAATTCTTCACGAAAAGCCTAGAAGAAGGATATGATGCTCAATGAGCTCCTAAAGCGAGCAGAACCCACTGGGCTACTCTTGCACGCGACAGGGAAAAATGGAGGATTTACTGGCGCCCGCTCAAGCCTCTCGACCATCAACGGGACTACAGGTGATACAGGTGATACAGGATGGAGACTCTGATTAAATTAGGCTTGCCCAAAAAAACTGAAATAAAACAGGCTTCCATTTCAAACATGAACATTAGCCTATCCGAAAGCTGCTGCATCAGGAAGTGGCACCGAAAGCTGAATAGTAAATGCGTACTGACTCATTATCTCTCCTGTCTCCCACCACACACAAGAAGGTCGTTTGAATGAAACATATTTCAAACAGCCACCAGTCTGCGTACAAGAAGAGAGCAGAAGAAGGAATCCTGAAAATTGGAAAGCCAAATAGCCATTTCTAACAAGTATGAAGCCGTAACTGCTTGGGATAAGTGTAGATGAAAACCGAAGCCCCAAATCGACAACCCTAGCGATAATAAGGTCTCGTTTATTCTGCTCTTCACTTCAAATGAAGTAACTGCAGCTATAGAACGTCCCTTAAGGAATAGCCAGTCTGGAAAATTCGATAACAGTAATCGAAATACCACCGAGTAATCTAAGACGCCAACTAGTTTGTATGACGGTCTGTGTGCAATGCAAAATTTCATAATTTGCCCTAACAGTAGAGGTGGTGATTGCATAAGTTCTGGTACAGTCTTTCTGATCTCTCGTAAAGCGTGTGGGGAATGATACATTAGCAGAACAGGTATACCACTCTGCATCCGTATGAAAGAACGGAAAGCTTAATGTTAAACCAAATTCTCCACTAGACAGAAGCATAACGGGGAGGGTCGTAAAGTAGGAGTTAATATCCTTGCAAAGGAATCAGAAATGTCAGGGCTCAAAACTCTCGAAGTACTCTGAATACATTCCAAGAATCCAAAATTGAACCGCAGTTTCATTAAACCCTCATAATCACGTGATATCTGACGGTATTTAAGACTGCGTATTAATTTTTCATTTATCGCCTATTCTTCTTTCATGGCAGGGTATAATGTCAGATTCAACCACAATTGTGCTGAGATATTTGCAAAACTTAGAACAGCAGGTGTCTACGGTGGGAATCGAACGTGCCCATTACCATTCCCGGGGCAACGCGTTCAACACCACACCATGCGAATCTTTCATTTCGTCATTCTCTCAGCTAGTTTTTAGCTACCATTGCCATCAGCAATGACCAGCCAACGGGATTGATCTGGAGAGCCCAAATCGGCATTGAACCCAGTTGAGCTGAGGCTGTAGTTTAAATCACAATGTGATCATTTTTTTATTTACTTCCCAATTTTTTCTTGGCAAGGTATAATGTGAGATAAATAAAACTGATTACATTATGATTTACATTACATTCCTAGCTTACCTAGGTTCAATGCCCATTAGTGCTTCCCAGAACAATCCTATTGACACGTGATTGCTGCTGGCAATGGTCGTTAGAAAGCTAGCTGAGAGGAAGACGAATCGAAGGATCCGCATGATGTAGTGGTGCAGGCGTTAACCCCCAAAAAGGTAATAATGTGTTAGATCCCTACCGCAGACACTTGTTGTACGGAGTTTTGCAAATATCTCAGCATCATTGTGGTATCTAAGACTGTTATCTTAATGTGAGAGGCACAACACGCTTCCATGTGAACTCTGTGCGGCTGGTCTCCACCTGAAACACTTAGAAGCTTCATAGAGAGCAGTGAGTGTGCGAAGAAGTCACTCTGTGCTCACTGTGATTGAAACCTTGGTTTTACACTTTCTGTATGTTCGGCTGGATAGATTGTGGTCAAATTGACCTTTCCAAGCTCTAAAGAAAGCAAAATAGGCCGAAACGTCACCTTCGTCGCAGCTAGGAATAAATTAACTCCTCATATTTGGTCAATAAGAATGTAAAGAAAACGGAAATATCCCACTCACATTATTTTCAAAATTCTGTTTGCCATAATTTCAAGACATACCCTACTCAACTAGCAAGTGATTTCGGCAAAACAGAATAATTACAAGCCAAGTCTAGAAAATTCGATTTCGAAGAAAAACTCTTAACGAGACAGAAGACTAATCCTGTTAAGGTTGTGCTAAGTGCCCCTCGTGCAAAACGACAAGTGTTGAAAGATGACGAATATCCGAACACCACATGGCAAAACGGCGTTTTCTATACTTTCAATACCTCAGGTGAGTTTCATAAGGAATTGCTCGTCTCGATCTTGATGAGCTGCACACAACTTCATACATATTTCATTTGCAAATTTTTTTAACAGCATTGGCGGCTTAAGGTCTACAGCAAGCTTAGCAAGGAATTTTAGTAATTACAATAACCAACGAGATTATCGTGTTGTTTTTTCTTCCATAAGACCCTTTTCCAAATTCACTAGGATTCGTCAAGCTGTCTTGTATCCGTCCCCAGAATGATGTTTCTACTTTTTCGTTTCCAGGTCTTCGTGAAAAATAATGGTGTACTAATAATTTCAGTGCTAATAATAATGGTGGATTGTTGAATGTTACTTGATACTTGATACTTGAACGGCCCGTCCTCATTGGTTGTGCAGGCCCCAGCATAATCACCATTTTTCGAAGAGTTGTTGGCTAAGCCATTGATGTTCCCAGGAATCCCGAGGACAGCCTGGCCAAAGTCTGCTCCAGGTCGTAACCACGACAGGCTGTCGCAACCCTTGTGGATCAGGGGGAGATTTGCCACCATGCCACTTTTATACCAAGACGGTGGTGGATCCTGGTATTGGTTTACTCTTAGCTAAGCTTCCTGATGGAAACGCCGATCTCTTTCTCAGTTTGGGAGACCCTGCCGGGGTGACGAATCCCCTCACTGTACATTGCAATCCGACACCCAGGAACACCTCCCAGCCACGATGAGGTGGCAAACCGTTGGGAGTACTGTTAAATGTTAGCGGTAATATAACAAGAAGAATAGAAAAGACAGTGATAAGAGATACTAACTAGGAAATCACTTAAAAGCCAATGCTTAAGGCGAAATAAGGTATAAGAGAACAGAAGCTGAAGGACCAATAAAACTATGAAATTATTCATCAAAGTTTGTTTTATTCTCCTGTTGCTTTGGTAGAGTTCGACTTCTTTTTATCCTTTGAATTCTTGCTCATTAATTTGTTATATATGATACAATGCTTCTAATCAATGGCGCATATGACGCAGTGGTTGGAGGCGCCACTGCGGAGCACACGTGGAATCAATTCCCGCGCCCATGGCCCACCAAGCCTTCCATCCCTCCGAGGAGGGCAAATTGGTACCAGACTTGTCTGGAAGGATAGCAATACTGGCTTGATACATCGGTAGGCCATCGCGAGTCATTGTGAAGGCCAGATATGCATTCAATCACCTCCAAACGATGCCTAATGAAGTTGAATGCATGGCGCATCCCATAAGGATTGATCAACGCCGAGAGCTTTATCCCTTATCCTTTATTTATGCTTCTAATCTAAATGATAAAGCTTCAGACCAAAACGTACAAAAAGCCTTTAAAATGGGTGTAAAGGTGTGGAGGGACTCTACATGCATCGACTTCGTAGAAGACAAGAACGGTTGGTTGTCAGCAGAGCAAATAGATAGATGGCCTCCTCGAATGAACTAATTGCAGCTACGGACAAGGTCGTGGTAGTTAAGGAAGACCTCTGCTGGTCGGACCTTGGACGAATCGGCGGCGAGCAGTTTCTCTCTCTTAGTTGGAATGCGACGGTGCAGACATACTCATAATAGCAACTAAAAAATACATGTCCTATTATTCTTTTTTAATTAAGCATGCATTTTCAGTAACTAATTAAAACGGATGTTTTAGGAAGGTTCGGCCGTACATGAGATTGGTCATGTTCTTGGATTCTTCCACACAATGTGTCGATACGATAGAGATAACTACATCAGAATCGCAATGGAAAATGTTGCCGTGGGTATAAGCGAACATTCACCATGGAGCTCTTTACGAAGACCTATAATATTGGTTTAGCCAGATGTTGTCTACGATTTTGATAAAACGAGCGTGAACTACAGCGATGTCTACGGTCTAACATACGATTACGGGAGTGTCATGCACTACAATGAGCTAAGGTTTGAAAAAACTGCTTCACCCTCTTTTGTCACTGTTCCTAGCATTGCGTTATTTTTCAGCGCGACTATTAACCAACAACCCACCATGATATCATTGGATCCGCATTATCAAAAGACAATGGGATCTGATTTGATTTCGTTCTCCGACATCTTTATGATCAATGAGCACTACGGATGTAACGGTCTGACTTTGAACAACACGTTATAACTGAATATTTTTTCCCAAGACCGCCTTTCTCTTAACCTCGGCATTGATTGATAATTGGATGGTTTTCTTCAATAAGCAGACACGAAGTTGTTATTATAGAATTTATTAAGATACAATAGCTGACGTCTCAGCGTTTTCGCCTTCTTCACAGCCCACTATTCTCCTCCAAAGAGAATCCTCCAAATACTGAACACTAATTCTTTGTTTGATAAGCTTACACGAGGTTGATAATAACATTTATTATCGGCTAACGTTTCGACGTCTTCGTCTTCATCAGAGCCGATGATCCGAGTTGATGGTCCACGCTTCTTGTTCGTCTCGATGCGGCGGCTTCGCCTTCGTGTCGAGTCAGGTCTTCTTCAGCGTTCCATCTCCTCGAATGAGGCACACTCCTTCAGTGATGCCCTTTTATACACGATGCTGATGGTGAATATAATGATAATGTCCGTTGATAACTACTTGTTTTTCTTCCGGACATGTATCATTGCGCACATCGTGCAGAAGTCGGTGTTGTTATCAGCTAGCACAGAGCGTATCAATACTTCAAAACCGACTTTCCTTGAACCTCGGTGTGCTTAATCAATACGTATTCTTTGTTTGATGAGCTTACACGAGGTTGATAAAAACATTACTAAGATTCCTTCGACTTCCACTTGCTCAATTGCGCGCACACGGTGTCCTGTTTGCATCAAAGAGCGGTGCGTAGTAGTCGCGTTCCGATGTCCAGCACTAGTTGGCTGTCCCTCGGTAGGCCGCATCGTGTAGTCGTTTTCGTTTGATGAAGTTCGGCGCAACTCGGTGTTTCAGGCAGCGGCGAAGGAGGAATATCGTTTGCCTGGCTAAGACAATTTTTGTCTTAGTGACAGGACTTCTTTTACTAATCGAAAAAATTTTTCTGGCACTTCACGTAGTAATTCCCAAGTCCGACTTTCCAAGAGTCGTGTCGAACTTCATCAAACGAAAACGACTACACGATGTATGCGGCCTACCGATGGATAACCAATTGGCACTGGACATCGAAACACGACTACTACGCGCCTCTCTTCGATGCAAACAGGACACCATGTAGGCGCAGTTGAAGAAGTGCAAGTCGAAGGGATCTTACTGTATTCAGTATTTGGAGGACTCCCATTAGAAGAGAATAGTGGGATCTGAAGAAGGAGAAACTCCGAGACGTCAGCTATTGTATCCAAATAAATAATGAATGTTTGTAATAACAACCTCGCTTCTGCTTATTGAAGAAAACATGGAATATTTTTTTGTTTTTTATTACCTGACCTGAAATCACACCTATTACAGTTTGTGGATCCCTGCATTTCTAGCGTTCCACTCGTCTCCGTTTCCTTTCATCATCCACCGAATACTTAAAACTTTCTTGCGCATGACTTTTTCAGTTGCTTGGGGGTTTTTTCGTCTTCCTCACAAATGTCGTTAACTGCCGCTGGTCGGGATCGATTCTCCCTGTCTTCCTGGAAAGCTTTGATCGCCGTGCTCGAGTGTTTTCACAGGATTACAGGAAGTGAGATTGTCCCGGACTAGTTTTATACCTTTTACCACTCCAGACGGATGAGAGGCCTAGTTGGCCCAGAGTTGGGTCATCGATTTGGTGCGTTTGGCCGTCCACATAATGAATGAGATCACTAAAACTGCCACAGAACTCTCAATTTTTTTTGCCTCAACTCCTTGAAAATTCTAATTCTTTAGCTAAATGCAATAAATCCACATCCGCTAAATGTGTGAACGAGGGATTTCCTCACCCCCGAAATTGTTCCACGTGTATTTGTCCAAGTGGCTATGGTGGCCGTTTATGTGATCGACGGGTAAGGACCAGCATTTCAAATGAACATGTGTTAGACGCGAAAAATGAATCCATTACAGCCACCAGGATGTGGACGAGACCTTGTGGCGATAAGAAGGAAACAAATAGTGAACTGCAGTCTTGGTTATGGATCCGACCTCAGAGATCAGTTCCATTTTTGCAACTACATGATCTCGGTAAGATCGGCTGAATCGGCCGGTTAGTCAAACCTGAAAAATAAATCGGTTCAGGTGCGTGAAGGAAGGAAAATTGAGATAGACGTCCTCTCGATCTCCCCTGGCTATGATAAACCTGGATGTATAAATGGAGGAATCGAGATCAAAGCTCAAAAGGATCAGAAGCTGACGGGTTACCGGTAAGAGTAAATACAAATATTGCTGAATTCCAGAGGAAGTTCGCACTGCACTTTTTCAGTTTTTGCTCTCCACTGGGCACCAAAGGTCCTATCGTCTCCAGTTCTAATCGCATGCCTGTGATTCTTTTCAACAAGGAAGGCACGATGCAGACACAATTTACATATCGTTATGTTTACTAAGCAAAGACAACCTTTTCTCCCAAAAAACATTTTTGCATACTAAATTGTTCTATTTACAACAAAAATGTGCAAAAAAGTCTCAAACTATCGGCTCAAATTGCTTTTGTAACTTTTTCTTTGTTAAACAAAATTTTACACATCGCCAGAGACCTTCATTACTTAAAGCCCGCCACATGAAAAAAAGTAAGTTCGTTAGAAATTCAGCCTTATTAAAGGCCAGTTTTAAGAAAAATGACGGTGAAGATAGTCTCGAACCCCAAAAACAGATCCCTCAGAATGTGAAATAAAGTTTCCTAGGATTCATCATGAACACAAAATTTAAGTGACCTATTCTGCCGTTAGATAGTTGTGCGCTAAAGCATTTGCACCCTTGTCATAAAATAAAGTGTTGTAACTGTAATCCCCAAATAGAACGTTGTATCGCTAAATATTCAAGAGCATTTTGGGAGTGCTTTAATTTAATCGAAGAAGGAATTCGATACTGTTTTTGCTTTAAGTCCTTCTATCCTCTTATCTATGGGGCGGGACTAAAGTCATAGTACCCAGGATCGACTTTCTATTAACCTCGGCATTGAATTATGAATTCGTCGTTTTCTCTCTCAGTAATCGCGAGGTTGTTAAACAGCATACGTTTACTTCCATACAATAGCACACATACAACACAATCTTAGCTGACGTTTCGACAGAATCGCCTTCTTCAGAGCCTGGAAGGGTACACCAATACGCAACTTACTAGGCCAAACGCTTCAACAGCACAAACAGAAAGATGAAAATCTGGTCGATAATTACAAGATTTACGACTTCTTGAAAAAGCCACCAATTTTTTCACCTGCCTTCCACAGAGGAAGAACAGTCGCTCAGAGTCGCATGTGGTCTA
Source organism: Angiostrongylus cantonensis (assembly GCA_009735665.1). Lineage (NCBI taxonomy): Eukaryota > Metazoa > Nematoda > Chromadorea > Rhabditida > Metastrongylidae > Angiostrongylus > Angiostrongylus cantonensis. The sequence continues at coordinate 801,019 of MQTX01000050.1, forward strand.
TCGCCCATCCTCTGAAAAGAAACACAAAAGTCAATGCTGAAAGCAAAACAATCAATGGGTCAGAATGGCAAAGGCTGCATGTTTAAAATTACCGGTTATTCTGCACATCATAACCAAAGAACCAGCATGTACTGTCTTATACCTACTTCACCGCTTTTTTCACTTGTCTTCCACCGAGGAAGAACAACCGCTCAGAAACGCATATGGCTGACGGCTGCAGCACCCCCAATCAAAGATCGACACAAAGGTAAGGGACGAGATCAAGCGTGATCGCGGGGCATTGCTCTATGCTATTCATTGTAGGATTTTTGGCATTTATCTAAAAAGCCTCAAGGAGTTTGCACGTTGGTGTTTTAGTATCCCGTGCGAGGATAGCGACTTTTATATCAAAATCGTCTCCGTTACGCTTTTGTATCCTATGCGTGCCTAGTGACGTGCCTTGTTTTACTTTTCGTTTGCCATCTAGGTGTTCCTTTATGCGGATACATAAAGGTCTGCCCGTTTCGCCAATATATTCGTTTCCGCAAGCGCCACAAGAGATCAGATATATCGCACCTGAACTCATGCAGTCACCGTCCCTGCCATAAGGGCAGATTACGCAATTTTGTGTTTCACATAGACGGTCACATAGGCGGTTACGAACTAACTGACGACGAAGAGTATTCGGTGGTATTTCAGTTATCGCTACCGATTCCTCTAGATCTGCCCTTCTTAAGCATCACTTCTTCTCTGCACTTATTTTATCGCTAATGAAGAGCAAGGTAAACGGGACTTTGTTTCGGCTAAACCGTTCCTTTCGAAGTCGCTTTTCTTCTAAACTTATCTCGCGAGCTTACTATTTCGTTGGCATTGGAGATGGCTATTTGCCGAGCCAAGTCGCGCGATTCTTCCTTTAATTCCCTACTTGTGCACACAGAGGTGACTGTTTGAAGCATGTTTCTCACAAGCGCCCTCTTTGTGTGCGAAGGGTGACAAGAAAAGGAGTGAACCAGGATGTTTTTGTTACTTGGTTTTCGGTACCACTTTGTCATGTAACCGCTACTTGACAAGTTATTTTGAACGTTTAAAAACGGGAGCCAGTCGTCTTTCGGTTTATCCAGGGTGAACCTAATGTACTCTGACTGCTCGTTCAATAACTCAAAGCATTTGTCCATTTCCCCTTGTGCTGATAAGACGACAACACAATCGTCTATATATCTGCAGTAGAGTAACGGCCGGAGACCGAGAACGGGGGCTTCCACTCTAGACATAAACGCAATGGCAAGGCTTGGTGCCAGTCGCTGCCCCATTGCCAGCGCGTAGTATTTTCCAGACTATCTGAAAATCGAGCAGTTTAGGCACTCCTTTAAGAGAATCGTGTGCTGCTGGATGGACAAGCCATGCATTTTTATTTTTCCTCCATGTTCAACAAGAAGTTCGAAGGTGGTTCTAGCTACGATTGTGCTGTATGAGTGTTATTGTATGGAAATAAACGTATGCTGTTTAACAACCTCGCGACTGCTGAGAGAGAAAACAAAACCAGACGTCGTACATTGAGTAAATCTTACTTACCTGGATACTTGGATAGCCCGTCTTCAGTGATCGCGCGGATATAATCGCCCTTGGTGGTGGTCCGCTTCGAATATTCAAATTGCAACTGCAAGACGTTATTTTTGTTACTGTTGTTGTTTCACACATATTAGAAGAAAAGCGCCTGAAAAAAATTTCAAGACTATCTCGGTTTGGCATCGGAAGTGCTGTGTAACACGGCACTGCCAGAATTCTCTGCAAAGTATGAAAGTATTTTATCGGATCGTCAGCAAACATGCGTGAAGTCGTCACACGGAAGGACTTCTCCCCACCAAACATTGTTTTCATTGCAGGTGCTCAAACTGGTCATGAAATTCAGTGTAAAGTGTAAAGGAAAGCTAGAAATGTTTTCTAATGCACCAACACCATTCCAACCCCAGATGTACATTATATATTTAGTATTTCATTCATTTTTCAAGCAGGAATATTTTAAAGGCGATGAAATTTTTTTCTAAACAGCCAAGGAATGCCTAGCAGTAAAAGTCGATTTGCAATAACGTACGAGTATCCTATTACTTTATTTGAATGCCACGAAATGCTCGAAAAATGGTAGACGTTCTGCAACTCTAAAAATAATCGAAGCCATACAACGTAAATATTTCACTGGATAGCTGAGAAAAAGGCGAAACGAAGGACTTGAATGTCGCGGTGGTGAACGCGTTAGACACTGGAAAGGGTAATAGCGGGTTCGATCCCCACCGCAGGCACCTGTACTCCGGCGTTTTGCAACCATCTCAACATCACTGTGGTTTGGATATTTTGAGAAATTGCAATGAAAAACCTCAATTATCACTTATCTGTTTGCTAAAGTCTGTTATCATACATCAACTGTGGTGCATAAAGTTGGTAATATCGGCGAATTTTTCCATAAATAGATTTTTTTCATACATGATCTATTTAAATCAGAATATTTGGGAACCATTCTAGTGCTCGCTACCGCCACAACGGTTGCACTGTGAAACAGCTGATGCCAAAACTGAAAAAAAATTGGTTCGCTGCTTGTAAAAACGATTGAAGGGCCAAAAACGTTAAACAACTGACGCATAGCGTGTCAATTAAATTAAGAATCAATATCTCTGGAATACCAATCCTTTGAGACTGAAAACTACTGCCTCCTTTCCCTCTCTCAATAATGTTTCTTGAAAGACGCAAACATCATTGAAGCAATTGAGGGCATAAACAACCAAGTAGAAGGTGAAGGTGTCGTTCACCCACTACTTCATATGCTTCCGTTCTTCTATTTACTTGGATACTTTCATGGCCCGTTCACTTGTAGTATGGCTGCCAGCACACCTTCTATTCTTTTTTTTTCGCGCAACTGTCACCCACGGTGGTGATCGCCTTAGAACAGCTTCGAACATAGTGACGCCGACGAGCCACATTCGAAGATCCTGAAGCGTTTCCATGTGCTGATGCAGATAGTTTGCGCAGCACGTGAAAACCGCCGTCCGTTGCTTAGGAGGTCATCTGCAATGACGCTGGCATTTCCCTACAGTCCACTCATCTGTTCTTTTCCTCCATCAGAAAACTGTTCTCTTTATTACACGATCGGTTCATCCATGTTTCGTTATCGACATGTGATCTCCAAGGTTTCGAAGGTGGAATAAATTTCGAAGCATTGAGCCACGCATTCCGACTAGAAAATGTGTGTGCCGGTTTCACCTCAGAAGACATTGTTCAAGCTCTTTCTGAGTGGTGCACGGAATTATTGAAGTGGATTGAGTACTAGCTCACGTTTTTGTTAAATAACATAGCGCTAAAAGGATTGATGAGCAAAAAAGTTGAGCGCGGATTTTAAGGTCCGTGTCCGTTAGTTTCCCGATGATTACTTTGAGACACCTGAATGCCACCCATGCTTCCAATTTTCTCCTCTTTAATTCCTCCGTCACGTCGTTTTCCATGCTCATTGAACGCCTAGTGAGATGCCTCTGTTATCAAATCACCATCAAGTTTGATTTGTTTACCACTATAGCTTTTTCGTTAACTAGGTGGCACCCTCTCGTGTCGGCTAGTCCGATGACGTCATACCTTATCCATCTTGCCTACATGAGCACACCTTCTGTCGAACAGTCAGATGCACGTGTGCGTGCATTGTAGCTACAGATCGTCACCGTAGCCCTTTGCGATTTAAACAGCTTGAAATGGAACCTGAGATTTTGGCAGCTTCTCCGTACTCGCATCCTTCTTGGTATCCTACCCAACGTTGCCGAATTGGTGGCTCTTTCAGAGCAAAGAAAGTGAGAATACCCAGCCCGTTTCTTTTACTGTGTTTAACATTTTAATACCCACATATAACTTGCTGAAGTCTGAACGTGGAGGCTGGGTACACTCACGAGTAGCTTGCCAGTCACTTCCAAAATGGACATAGAGCTTATTTGTTGGAGGCGACTCCTAACCCCCTCCTATATACTTCCTTTTCACTTGATGGCAGGCTTTTGGCTGAGATGACTCGCAGAATACAATTCGCTTAAACGAGAGCATACCCACGCATGCGCCTCGAATACGCCTCGCAAATACAGAAAGTATGTACGAAATCGGCTTGGCAGAAACAGGGAGTGAGTCCATCGCCTGGAACCACCTGCGTCTCAGAGAAACAAGGTTTGCTTTTGCTCCGTGATTAAACCACCTTTCCGCAACCTTAGGATGAAGCAAGTAGCCACGTGACTAACCGCCTCGAGATCCTTCACATGAGGAAGATCCGTGCATTGGTTAAGATATGTAGACTACATTAAAGTAAATTCACGGTGCTTCTGTATGCTCGATGTCTGCTTTTCTGAACTGCGCCAATTTGCAGGAATTTTCTGCAAAATAAGGAATTGTTTGACTGGATCGTCAACAGATCAGCATTGAATCGTCAAAGGTCTACTCTACAGTGAAACACTGTTTGCAAAAAGGGCAGGTGGGCAAATTTGTTATGGAATTCGAAGATGTGTAAAAGGTAGTGAAAGCTGGAAATGCCGTGCACTTCCTCACCACCACCAGCAAATATTCGCTCAGTGTTTGTTATTTCGTTAGTTTTAAAGATAAATAATGAGAACGATTTTAAGATAATGACTGGCTCTTACCCTTTAGCACTGCTAAGAAATTGGGATAAAAAAAAATTACGGATCTCTAAAATTCAAGCAGAAACACTTTTTTAAAAACCTTGCGTTGCCTCTGAACTAAGATTATTGAAAACCATCGGATCAGATTGTCCTAGTGCTCTAGTCGAATAATGTCATGTAAAGGTTAAAATGACACAGACATAAAGTTGGTGTTAACGAATGACCCGTTTGAACGTTATCGCTCGATATATTGGAAACTGTAATAACAAATTTCGGTTACCATTAAATGGCTTGTTAAATCAGAACACATCTATCAGCCATGTTATGAAGAGCTGACTGGGCCGAAAAATTTTTACCCATACTTTTCATCGCATCCCATTTGTTAAAATCAGAATATTTAAGGATGGGAATCATTCTACTACTAGCCGCAGCTACCGTAGCATCGCGATATGGCGTAGCTGATGTTAGCAATGAAACAAAGGGTTTCTTTGTTCGAGACGATGCACTGAACAGCATAAATGGCCAACCGTTGGTGCTCAAGGTGAAAATTCATTGGAGAACGTGAACCTCTGAAACACATGTTACTGGTCCAAAAGTAACCTCGGAGCTTTCTTACTTTGAGACAATTTTTCCGTAACAACAGAAATAATTATAAAAGAATTGAGCAAAGAAAGAAAACCAAACAGTCTAAAGGCCCTATTTACGTATTTTTATAACTCAGCTGTTACAATCTAAAAGATGACCTAATTTACTTTGCAGGAGATCGCGGCAAAATTGACGGATTACAAGCCGCGTTTGAACGAATCGACGTTCGAAGCCAGTTCTGAACGAATAGAAACACGAATGCTGTACCAAAGTGATATCGCCCTTACTAAGTAATTTATTACATAGGAAACGGTTCAGGTGTGACACACTTCCAAAGTGTCATAATAGGTTGTGTTCAGAAGGAAAGCTGAACAAATGTTCAGAAGCTTCTCAAGCAGCTCTCGAATGAAAAGACATGTGTTGAAAGACAATCCCCAACTAAATAGAACATGGCACGACGGCGTTTTCTACACGTTCAACACAACAGGCCAGTTTTGAAAAAAGTAGCATGTCACTAATATTGTAGACTTTACACCTTCCTGTCATTCACCTGGGTATCAGAGCCATTATTTACGTCCTTCTTCTTTTCAACGAATTCGATAAAACATGGTGACGCGTTTTGGACGTCATTGTAGCTAAAAGCTTGGAATCACAACAGTAATGACTTTTTATGATCACAGGAATACCGACAATTAAAGTGATTTTCTTCGTTTAATATTTTTTTTATTTTTTTATACATGACCCGTCTTCACGTCTACTGTGGTATCCCATCACTTCTCACATTCGATTCGTTTCCTCGCATCCACTGTCCACGAAGATCCTCCAACTTTTACGTGTGGCTTCGGTTGCTGCTTGAAAATTTCCATTTCATTATGAATGTCGCAGAATGCTGGTCGAGCAATTCCCCCTAGAGTCTTGAGATAGCCGGGCTGGAGCGTCCTCACCTGGATTGCAGAGAGTGATTTTTTCTCAGAGGCATGTCCAGTACCAATTTCCCGACGCGGAGGGATGAGAGGCTTGGTTGGCCCGGAACGGAATCGAACTCGCATCATGCTCGTATTCAATATTAACCGTCTTTAAATGTTATGTGAAACGACCACTTCATTCAATTTTCTCGTTACCTCCCATCCATCACAAAATGATCAAATTTCCAAGTTTGTTCAGCTGCTGCTGAGAATATTTGTCGTATTCGCGAATACCGATGATTGTCAGTGGTGTACTAATAGTGATAGAAAAATGATAACAACTGGAGGAACTAACTGAGAAGATATTAGAAAAACAAGTGCTAGACAAAAACAACGAAGCCGAAAGCTGAAAGACTAATAGAACCTTGCCGAAAGGGACGTTAATCTCATAATAGCAGATCATTCTGTGAACTCCGCCTTCTTCAGAGCCATTTAGGTGGCCGACTTCATGGGACTTCTAAAAAATCTCGATTATTGGTATTCTATAACTAATTTATACTTACAACCTAGAAATTCAGATCGCCATGTACAAAAAGTGTTCAAGATGGGTGTCAAGGTATGGAATGACTTCACATGTATCGACTTTGCAGAGGACAAAAATGGTTCGTTGTGGGCACAGCAAATAGGTGGATCGATTCTTTACATCAATCATTTGCAGCCAAGGACAAAGTCGTAGTGGTCAAAGGACGCGGGTCCTGGTCGAGCCTTGGACGAGTCGGTGGAGATCAGCTTCTTTCCCTCACTAGTCATTGCACGGTGCGACTCACTTAAAAAGCCGGCTCCATAGAAATGATCCGTTCCTTTCAAATTCTCGCAAATAAGCTTGCAATTTTCGCCGCTAGTTGAGGTAAATGTTTCAGAAAGGATCAGCTATTCACGAGATTGGCCATGTTCTTGGACTTTACCACACAATGTCACGATATGATCGCGACAATTACATAAAAGTCGTCGCCCAAAATGTAGACGTGGGTAATTATGAATGTTAGCCGTCTGAATCTTTAAGGACATTCATACCAACAGTTTAGCCACGTTCTATCGACGAGTTTAAAAAAGTTTACAAGAACGATTCCGATTTCTATGGACTCACGTATGATTATGGCAGCATCATGCACTATGATGAACTAAGGTTTAGGCGAAGTACTCGATGTTCTTTTGGCACGCTTGTGTGCGTTAAGTTATTTTTCAGCGGTTCTGTGAACCAACATCCCACCATGATTGCAACTGATGCGAATTACCAGAAAACGATGGGATCTGATCTGATTGCATTCTCTGACATCTTCGTCGTCAACGAACACTATGGTTGCAACGGTCTGGTTTGGTACAACCTTGCACTCAAACTCAATAACAAATTTTTAAAAAAACCCAATCTCTAGCTAAATGCAACAAGTCAACATCGGCCAAATGTGTGAACGAAGGGTTCCCTCACCCTCGAGACTGTTCCATATGTATCTGTCCGAGCGGGTACGGTGGCGCTTTGTGTGATCAAAGGGTATGACCAAGACTTGCAAGTTAAAGCAAGGTCGTCAATGAGAATGAATTTGTTTTAGCCTCTGGGATGTGGAGAAGATCTCGTAGCGACAACTGTAAAAAAAGTGGCAGAGTACAGCTTGGGTTTTGGATTCGAACCCAGAGATCATTTCGATTTTTGCACTTTTATGATCTCGGTAAAACTGTCTTGATCAGCATTGTATACGTTAGAGTTGAAAAAAATAAATAGATTCAGGCTCCCGAAGGAAAGAAAATAGAGGTAGAAGTCGTTTCACTTTCTCGTGGCTATGATAAACCTGGATGTCCAAAAGGAGGTGTCGAGATCAAAGCTCAAAATGATCAGAAAATGACTGGTTACCGGTGAGAGTCTGCAACTAGACATCAACACTAGCAAAAATGCAGTTTTCATGTTTTTCTTTAAGTTTTTGCTCGATGAGGGGAACTCAGAAGGCCATTGTCTCCAGCTCCAATCGCATGCCTCTGATCCTCTTCAGCAGGCTCGGCAAGATGGAAACAAAGTTCACGTATCGTCACGTTGACTAGACAAAGAAGATCTTCGCTTTTAGCAATTATCTTTGCAAGCATTTTTGGCAATAAAGAGCATACAGAAAAATCGAAAGCGGATAAAAATACTTTTCAAAACACGAACTACTTTCCTAGGTTATTAGCTTGGCATTTCTTTCTTTTAAACAAGCATATTTATCCCAACATTTTCTGTGAAGGTTTTATCCATTCACTTTCATTCTCGTAAGAAAGAAATAACCAGACACCAGAACAGGTATCCACATTGCACCGTATCGCTCACAAAGAATCCAGTACCTATCCTTTGAAATTTCTACAGAACTAGTATGCAAGAAAGTTGGTTAGTGCTGGTGACGTTTCCAGCCATTTCTATATTTGTCCATAGATTTATTTAAAGCTCAATTTGCTGAAGAGTTTGAAGAAATATAACCCACTCTATAACGACCTTAACAATCGTGCAAGGACATGAGTTCGACATGAAGATACCATCTTGCCAAAGTTGCTTGAAACGACTCTCGAGAAAACAATGAGAAATTTGAACTGGGGCAGCGGGAGCGTGAAATTCAACGACCGTAACCTAGACTACCATCTCGCTGTTGACATTAATAATAATAATAAGATAATATTAATAATAAAATAATTAATAATTAAGATCGACTTTCTCACAACATCAAGCACTATCCAAGAATCTGGCTGATGTCGACAACGCTTGGAAAGGTTGTTGTCGCTTAAGTCTCACGATAACGATGTTCATGTAGAACGGGTTTATTTCTGATGCCCCATTCTTTACTAAATGAACATCCCGAATGCTATAATTACGTTCACCTACAACGATGCTGAGATTTTTGCAAAACTCCGAACCACAGGTGTCTACCGTGGGGAGCGAACTCGCTATTATCCGTTGACGTGTGATTGATGATGGCACCAATCAGCAGAAAACTGGCAGAGAGGGAGGCGAAACGAAGGACCTGTATGGTGGAATGGTGAACGCGTTAACCCCCGGAAAGCGTAATAGCGCGTTCATTCCCCCACTGCAGACATGTGCAATCTGGAGTTTTACGAAAATCTCAGCATCATTGTAGCTGTATTTCGCTAAACATTATGTCCACCTAGTTCTTAAATATTTTAAATAATCTAAATACTTCTTCGTATTGTGCAAGTTGATATAATATGGACTGCTGTAGAACGGATTGCCCGGTGAAAATAAATTCTTATTAAAGGAAAATCAGTAAGCCAACAACAGTCCAATAGAAAAGACCATCGCCACACGACATTTCATTGAAACGGTGTCCCACTGTAGAAGGTTCGACTTAACACAACTACGAACACTCATATTGCGAAGACGAACGACTGCGGAAGATAGACTCAGATTGTAGTCGCTCTGAGGAAGAAGTTGGAGCGTTAAGCAAATGAGGTTTGACACCAACTTCATCTTAGGTTACCAATAAATAAAGTAGCGAGTAATTCTTTGTATTCTTGTTGAGCAAACGCGAGGCGTTATTATTATTCTTTATTCACAAATAAGCTGACGTTTCGGCGAAGTTCGCCTTCTTCAAAGCCTGGAAAGGTCAAGTTGACAGCAATCTACTCGGTCAAACACCTCCATAACCAAACAAAGAAAACGCTAAACCAAGATTTCAACCACAATGAACACAACTTTGCACACCCACCGCTTTCTATGAGGCTTCCACTGAGTATGTGTAGTGGAGTCCAACCGCACAGAATTCACATGGAATCGTAATGTGCCCTTTCCCTCAAAATAATAGGCTTATATACTGCCCAATATCACGTGTGATAAGGAGGCATTCTTCCCTGCGGTTCATTTTCGGATTTCTGGAATTAATCCAGAACGCCTCCAGTGTTTTGCGCGCTTGTGTTTTCGTCTCCTGTGCGAGGATCGTGACGCGTACTTCAAAGTCCTCCTGCTCATGTCTCTGGGTCCTATGCGTGCCTAGTGGGGTATTTGGTTTACTTTTGCCGACTAGGTGTTCTTTTATGCGGACACAGAGGGGTCT